>BQNB010022542.1:0-62888 GCA_026074375.1 Tanacetum coccineum | reverse complement strand
AAAGCGAAAAATTTCCCTGTATAATTGTGATAATAGTAAAATAGGTTTTGCATTTGATGAAAATTCTTGGGTTGTTATACTAACATGCACATTCATCAATAAGAAGCAACATCAAAAGGATCTACAATCTAAGTTTCATGCAATCATAGATAAATACAAAGGAGGGTTTAGCCTCACATGTTATAAAGAAAGCAAGAAGATAAATCAATCAAACAACACATAGACATATTGAATGATTAATGATAAATAACTGATGAGGTGTTGATTTATACACTTTTTCGGGGTCGTTTAACCCCCTAAATCGTGCATTTATGCCCAAAATAGGTACTTAATCGTTCCTTTTCAGGTATTTCACATTTGGAAGGCATTTGGAAGAATTACACGTGACTTGGACTCATTTGGAGAAGAAACGGACAAAACTACGGACCTACACCAACATCTCTCAAGATAATGTTCTTAGAAGCTGGAGACGGCGTCACAGATTCAACGTGACGCCGTCACAACGAAGACCAGGACGGCGTCACAAGATCTCACGACGGCGTCAGAGCACACGACCAAGCCCATTATCTAGAATATTCTCTTTCATGACGACGTCACGACTAAAACGTGACGCCGTCACAGTGATTTTCCTATATATACAAACCCGAATTTAAGGTTTTGAGTGTGTAACTTTAGAATAAAAAGAGGGTACGAACCCTAGTTCGTTTAGCAGCTGTTAGGGACGATTTTAGGGCCTAAAAACCCTATTGTAATTCCTTCAATTCATGTTCTAATCAAGTAAGACTTATTTAATCATTCAATATGTCTTGTTGTGTGATTCTTATTTGTTCTTACTTCATTTATAACATGCTTGGCTAAACCTCCTATTGTGTTTATTTATGATTGTATAAAACCTAGAATGTAAATCTTAGTGGTGTTGCTTCTTGTGATGGATATGCATGTTAGGTCTTAGAAAACCAGCTTTTGTCTGTATTGATGTTGATATGTCTAGGAAAACATGATTGTGTAGAAAGGATACCATCGGGTAAAAGTCTTCATACTACCTTGCCCCTTATATGGTTGATCCACTCTTAATATATTTCACATGCATTTAATATACTCTTAGGGGCCTTGTAATAGTCTTCATACTACCTTACTTGTGCATTGTCTTAACGGAATATTAAATAGGCGGCGAGTTCGTGTAATTCGTTCATGACTTAGGATATAATTACATAGATCATCACAAGTGTGACAAAGCAACAACACTAGGAGAAGCAATTTAGAGAGTAATACATGATTAAATAAACACAATCTTTTACCTTATTGTTATCACCATTAGTTTATATTATTATTTAGTTTATTAGCTAAAACCAAACCCCCTATCAAATACATGATTTTACCTGCTTTCATAAAATATAAAAACACAAAAAGACTCTTCTCTCAACCCTTAGAATTATGTTAGGCCGTGATCAAGCCTTCCCAACCTATTCCCAGAGTGAACGATAACAACCCCCGATCCTTGCCTATACTACTACTACAACGATTAGGTGCTCTGCCTAGGGAGTTGTAAAACTTTGTGTAGAAGTCCTACGACGACCGCATCAATAACCTTACTTGATTAAAACATGGTTTTAAGGTAGTACAATTGGGTTTTGAGGCCCTAAAAATGACCTATGAAGCTGCTAAAACAACTAGGGTTCGTCTCCCTAGGTTTATACAATATTATCCTAAAGTTACACACCTAAAACCCTAAAAACGGCTTTATATTTATAGAGATATCGATGCGACGGCGTCGCTTTGTAATCTTGACGCCGTCGCCACGTAGATGATTCTAGATCCTCTTTAAGTCGGCCACGTCCTGACGCCGTCACTAGATAGATCACGACGGCGTCGCTTTATGCCTGCAACGCCGTCTCCAGCCACTGTATGCATAAATCTTCTAGAGATTTGGTGTAAGTCCGTAATCTTGTCCGTTTCTTCTCCAAATGAGCCCAAGTCACGTGTATTTCCTCTAAATGTCATCCAAGTGCTAAAAACATGAAAACAAATGATTAAGTACATAATCTAGGCATATTTGCATGATTTAAGGGGTTAAATGACCTCGAAATTGTGTATAAAATGACACCTCATCAAAAATACACAAAACAAATAGTCTTTAATAGTCTAAGGTTTTCATAACCAACTACCGTCCATCCATAAGCCCAAGTATTTAAGTCTGAAAATCTGATCCATAACAATGGGCTACTAGCTCCATTCTTTACAATCATATAGGTGGCTTATAGTTGAACCACATTTATATCTTTTTTAGCACATATATGGCTTATAGTTGCACCATCTTTACATTATTTTTACAATTTGCTAGTTTTATAACACGTAACCAACATGAACTCACATATATATACATATGCTACAGAGGTTTATATCTTTAATTATTGCACCTGCAACATATGATACATAACACACATCCCTCCACTTAAGATAAACAATATCGAAAGTGATGAAACAGGGGGTCTTTATAGATCTTTAATGACAGGTCTTCCACGATCGCGCAAAATTTCCAAACCCATTTTCCCAAACCAATGGACTTAAGTAGCCAGGTACTTCAACACAAAGAAAATTTTAGACTACAAGGTTGGTTAAGGCCAAAGGGTGTAACGATACATAAAGGGGTTTAAACACGGATCGGCTTAACAAGGTGATCTAGGGGTATCTTGTACTAAAATTGAGTGCAAACAAGGGGTTTTACACGGGGAGGTCAACAAGTCAGTGTAACAAGTCGATAAACACACACATATAGGCTGTTTGGGTGAATTCCTAAGATGTTGCCTTCTCCAACTGTCTATTCCAACTAATCAATTAGGTCTCAAAATGATGTACAGGCCAAGTTCTAAAGTCTACAATACTACCGACACACTCATATATTTGATGGATTTATGTATAATAGATGAAAATAGAATAATAGGCTTAACCTCACTAATTGAAATAAAGGATAATAGTGCGCTCGGTAAAGATTAATTCTAGTTTATTAAGAAAAACATGTCAAAAAATTTAAAATTGGCACAATTTTTCAAAGAAAACTAGAAAATTGAAGGCAAATATAGGTCAAGTGGTAACTCTACTCTCACCCCCCACTTGGTTTGTACAATGTCCCTATTGTAAAATTAAGAAAATGAAATTAATAGAATAAGAGTAGAATTAAACAAAAGACTCCCCTGAGCGTTGCTCTTCACTTCGAATGATAATTGAATTCTTGCAAACTGTCAATTGAGCAACCTCGTTTCCCCTGGAATCACTAGACAACAAAAAGCATTAAACGTTCAAAAATATAAATATACAATAAGACCTAACTCACTTTCGTAGGAATCACGGTTGCATTTAGCATATGCAACAAGCCTTTTAAACCACTTGGTGGCCCAATTGGACGAGTGAAGTCTCGTGAGGGCTTCCAGAGAACATACCTACAAAGTTCATTTAATTGTACAAGGTTTTGAAAAGGTTTCAAACTAATTTCAGGTTTTCAGAAAGGGATTACGGTGTAATCATGGTTTAGTTTACGCCATAATCATGTAGTTGTTAAATTTGAAAATTTTGAATTAAGAAAGATTACGGCGTAACTCGGACAGGAGATTATGTCGTAATTACATTTGTTACGGTGTAACCTTGGTGGTTACGCCTACACATGAACCTGTTTACCACATGACAACGAGCCGGGGAGACCTTGAATTCTAATTCCTTGCTGAGAGAACCTGCAAAATCAAGTGAGAAACCAAACAAACCAACTAAAATGCAAAAAATAAAAGACGGGTTGTCTCCCAACAAGCACTTTTGTTTATTATTGAGTCTTTAAGTAAGACTTAAGACGCTTTACGTCTTTGCGAAGTAAAGAGTTTCTCTTAAAGCATTAATATCTCCCCCGTAATATTTCTTTAGTCTATGCCCATTAAACTTAAAATTAACTCCATTCTTACCACGCACCTCTACTGTTTCGTAAGTAAATACTTTGTTAATGGTGTAAGGCCCATACCATCTTGTTTTTAATTTTCCTGGGAAGATTTTTAACCTAGAATTGAAAATTAGAGCTTCTGCTCCTTTATGAAACTCTTTATCCATAATCTTTGCATCATGCCATCGCTTTGTTCTTTCTTTGTAGGTACCTATGCTTTTCCGCGGTATCTAAATCGAGATTTACGTTTTTCAAAGCCCAATATGCTTTATGTTCCATCTCAATCGGAAGGTGGCATGCTTTTCCATATACAATTCTAAATGGAGTACTTCCAATAGGTGACTTATAAGCGGTCATGAATGCCCAGAGTGCATCATCTAGTTTATTCGCCCATTCCTTCCTATTTCCATTCACAGTCCTCTTGAAGATGCCATTAGTTGCTCGGTTAGTGTTTTCGGTTTGACCTCTTGTTTGAGGATGATAAAGGATAGCAAGCCTATAGGTTACACCATATTCATTTAATGCCTTCTCAAGAAAAGAGTTGCAGAAATGTGTCTCACGATCACTTATTAGTGCTTTGGGACCCCGAATCCTAAAAATAATTTTTAAAGGAATTTAACTATCACCCGAGCGTCATTAGTTGGTAATGCTTCAGCCTCAACCCATTTTGAAACACAGTCAACAGCTACGAGAATGTAATTATTATTTCGTGAAGAAGGAAAGGGTCCCATGAATTCGATACCCTAAATATTGAAGACCTCGCTAATGAGAATGTTGGTTAAGGGCATTTAATTACGAGAGGATATGTTACCGGACCTCTGACATGCATCGTAATCGCGAACATACCTTGCAGCATCCTTAAAAATAGTTAGCCAATAAAATCCAGACTTGAATATTTTTCTGGCAGTAATGTCAGCTTCGTAATGTCCTCCAGGTGGTCTCATATGACAATGTTCTAAAATTGCATGTAGTTCCTTACCAAACATGCATCTCCTTATGATTCCGTCAGGACATGATTTAAATAGGTACGGATCGTCCCATATGTAATGTTTACTGCCTGATAAGAATTTCTTTCTTAAATGATACGTCAAACCGTGTGAGCTAGTTTTTAAGTTCTCCATATTTTATTGTTTGTAATGATGATAGTTTGGGTGTTTATAAGTTCTGCTATTACATTGTGGTATTGTGTTGTGCAATCGAAATCAAAGAAAATAACTCGTTCAAAGGGTTATTTATAGGTGATTTTTTGTGAAAAACGTCGTTGTTTTCGTGAGAGTGCCAGAATTTTTCAGGCGGTTTAGGTTGAAAAATAGTATTTTAATTAGTAGGTTACCAACTCTCTGACACACACAGCGGGTTTGATTGAGTGGCGACCGTTTGCTAAAAGCGGCGTAGGTTGTTACTATAGCAGCGGTTTTGCTTACCGGCTGGGTTGAATAGGCGCGAGGTTGCACAAAGAGGCGAAGTTGTTTAATTACACAGCTGGTTTGACTTAACAGCGGGTTATTGTTTGACCAGTGTTGTCAGCGTGAGGTGAATCATTTAAAATATCTATTTCCCTTAAGGAAACTCTGGCGGTTTGATCAAAATATTCTTCGCGGCGGGTTGCTTAACTCTTCGCGGCGGGTTGCTTGGCAGCGAGTTATGTTCGGCATGAGTTGCCATTAAAATTCCAACGGCGGGTTGCATACTTTTTGCAGCGGATGAAAGCCATTGGCGAGCGAGTTGAGCTTCGGTCTTCAAAATTCTGATTTAATTCAAACTCGGATTCCAATATCACTAAAAAACAAATCACGAATTAATTAACCTCACCATTTTAAATCGTACACTCACTAATCAATATGTTCGATCAAAACATTTCATATCATAATAATACAAGTTGTCTAGAATGCAAGAAGAATCCAGTAGCAGGTTCTGATACACGCCCCACCTTATGCTTGACAGAACTCAAAACTTGAATATTGGCAACAAGAATCGTCTTGTTGTACTGTCTTGGAATGGATAATGGAGTAGTAATATTATGAAGTCCATTAAAGAAGGACCATTTCAAGATGGGAACGGGTTCAGTTGTTTACTGGTCGGAGGATAATGAGGGTGCAGTTCAACTAGGGTCCAGTACGTGCTAGTGTCCTTAACGACTTTCAGCTGAAAGAAAGAAAAGGTATAAAGCTGACATTCGTTGCAAACCAATATCATACATTCAGGGTATTCCAATGGACCATCTCACTCACTCATCAATCACTATACTGACGCCAAAAGCCCATTTTTTTTTTTTGGGGGGAATAACTGTGTGTAGATGATTCTGGAAGGTTCTGATGTTAAACAAAGGATGACAGGGAATCTCCGTTATACGATGAATTTGAACACTTCCGTCAAGTCATAAGGAGGAAGCATTCAAAGGTACTAGTTAGGTTTACGAAGCTCATTAATGACATGGGAGAAAACTCAGATGAACTTGTCCAGGATGCAGCTTAACTCAAGTTTGTGGAACAACATGTTGCATGAGTGGAGTAGATTCATAACTGGGAAAGTTAAAACTTAACAGAAGTTTGAAAGAGTCAAACTGTGATCAGTTGTACTGCCTACCTAAAGCAAATGAGGTGCATGCTAATGAGAAAAGAATTATGATGAAAGTTCGGTCAACCAAATATGATCTTATGGCCACTTGGTGGTGGTCGCCTAGCACAGCAGTATCCCAACACTATCATCCTTGTCTCCAAACTCAACAGAACAAATATCTTCTGACAACCCCTTAAAAATAAACTCGGAAAGTTTCTTAAACAGATAATCTGATTGAAAAGTTTATACCAACTCACTTGCTTCCTCCTCAATTAATGTACATATCACATCTTCCATCTCATAACAAACAATCAACTTGAGAGCTTCGTTCAAAGGCAAGGAACAAAGCTAGGTTCAAGACAGGAAAGTTGTGGTTCAAGATGTCGTGGAAGATACAATGCGGACTAATCAAGGAAGACCATTTCAATGAAAAAATGCAAGTGGAAATGTTGTGGAGGAAATGTGAGGAGCTCCGAACCGAGGAGCATGATTATTCTGGTCAAAGTGAAAAACCCATCAAGTGCATACAACTGTAACAGACGAGGGACATAGCACGTGACATGTTCCTAATGCCCAAGCCCAGGAGAATGGAGCAGTTCTGGATGAAGAACAGTCGTTGTTTCTTGCAGGGGAAACAGACGGTTTACCAACGTTGATGTATGTTGTGGATGATTAAAACGAGAATGATTTGGCACTCAATGTGGTTAACATTTTTGACAGCTGATGATTGTGATGCATTAGACTTGATTGTTGATGAGCGGGTCCCATCTTCACAGACCATGTTCATGGCAAGGCCTAACATCTGAGAACCCAATCTACGATGGAGCCGCGGGCCCTCATACGACTCGAATTATCCACTTGAGGGTACAAAGATCATGATGCCTTTGTAGATCCATATGGATGAGTAATGATGTACTCGAGATGCCCAAAATGATGTACAATCATAACTACGTTGTTGGTCTCTGATGATGACTATACGAGTAGATAGTAATATTATTTCCGTTTATATCAGTATGTGGAAGACAACGAGTACATTTTGGTACAATGTAATGCATTCTTTCTGTAAGAAATTGATGCACTAATGTCTTATTCTCGATGAAATGCATGAACAGGGTGTCCAAAGTATGTCAACAAATAAGCCAGATATGTTAATGAATGACTCAGTGACCCTCTGAAAACATGCGAGTAGTTGGACTTTGGTCAGGGAATAATTGAAATCGGGGCAAATTTTGAATTAATTGGTAAGAGAAACGAAAATTGTATGTACAAATGAGAATAATCATATCGGACCTGAAACAGAAGGTAACTTCTATAAAATCTGAAAACTTCATTAGCACAAATACTCCTTAGTTCTACAGTTGACCATTATTAGTCAAAGACAGAAGAAGGTAAAACTCTTGTGAAAAAGGATTATTTTAAACAAAAGAAGGACAAAAATTCCTTGAAGAGTTTTTAGACTCTAAGAAGATAAATAAGATAGACTTGATGATAGATTATACAAACAGGGTCAGTCTGCTCAAACAGTTCACATGTTGTGTCATAACCAAAATCATTTATGATGAAAAAACACAGGTTGCAAAGGCTACAAATAACAAGCTCAGTCTGCTGTGTATAATTGGTTCATCATGCCTGTCACGACCAATCCTACACCCATGTCCATACAGACTAGAGGGGATACACGTGAGATAGCTGAGATAAATAGGATAAAGAATGCTTTCTGAAAAATGCAAAAAAGCACCTCTATGTTTGGAAAAATAAAAATTAGAGATTTCTCCCCCTGTATACATCGAAAAGAGAACCTTCTTGCAACCTTTGCTCCCCAAAGATCTCGACCCCAGAACAGATTTTTGGTCCATAGATGGACAACAGAACAATGGGCTGTGACCCTAGCTCGGAAAACCCATTTTAACGTTGACAGTTATCCACCCAATACCTCCTGTCATGCTTGTCCCCAGAATTCTTCCAACTAAAAAGTCTATGTGAAGTTTTAATCTATTGTACTCACAATACAACTTTTTACTGAACTTTGACAAAAACTTGCCAATACTAGAATCACCCCATCAGGTTCTGACAGAGGGGGAGAGGTTTGTGAGAGCAAACGAAAAGATGTTACCTCACGAAAGTTATTCCATTTTTTCAAAACTCTTAAAGAACACTTTGTGGAGTACAAAAACAGCACTCTTTAAAGAGGTTAAAGTAATGGAAAGATTTTTGATCAATATGAAATAACGAAGTGGACCAGATTTCGGTAGACAAGCAATGTGCTGAATTTGAAAAGAAAAACCTTCTCATTGAAAATGGAATCTGATTGTTAATTGTTTGTCGACCCTTCAACTGCTGTTATGATGTCGGCAAAATCACGTTGTCTAGATCTTGAAGCGATGTGTCTAAGTTCAATGATTGAGTCAAAAACTTATTTCAAAACAAGTAAGGGTATACCTAAATCTGTCAATTAAAGTATCAAATCGTCAAGAAAGTTTTGTTAATTTAAAAAAAGTCACAAAGCATCACAGGAAGCTCCTGATTTTCAGATCGGTTCTTTTAAACTCAAGAACCTCGAACTTCTGATTCAATGAATAGGATATACGTGATTGGACACTTGAAGATTTTAGTCACTAATAGTGAAGGACAGAAGCGTGAGCCTTCATTAGTGATGTAGATGTCACTGCACTTATTGAACAAAATAATTGCGATAGATTAGAATTAGATAAGGTTACACATCATTACAAGGTACTGTTTGATTCATTAGATCTTGCTCTACTCACACAAGTGAAAAGATATTACCTGTTGTATGGGATTGAGAGTCTAAAAGACCCAATTGCTGAAGCAAAGCGGCCTTGTTTCACCAAGTGGACTATGTCAAACCTAAAGTTCTTGCACCCTGGCATGTATGGCCATGAAGTAAAACCCATCCCTATCCCCTTGAACAATAGGAGTGCGAATTTTTAAACTATATCGGCCCATCTTAAGGAGATGTAGAAAACGGTTAGGGAGATTGTAGTAGGTGAAGATAGAGTTTGTTAATCCACTGCGGGTATAGTTTCACTTTAAACTATGCTTGCCGAACTAACACTAAAGTTATCTCAAGAATTGTTAGAATGTGTGATTGGCACTTGCCCAAAAAATTTCATGATGAAAGAGTGATACGCATGGCTCCTATACCCCTGATTACTGGAAAAAAGCGAAGTTTCTACATTTAGTGATTACAAGGAACTTCTATCAAGCAAACATCTCAGAAACAAAAGAGCACAGCGAGTTCAACTGACTACTTTCATGTTGCTTCCCTCTAAGGAGGGTAAAACGATTCACTGAAGCAAGGGGTCAAAGCCTAGAAGCAATACAAAGGAAAAATTAGGATCACTGCCTGCTAAGATGGAGAGAATAAGAAGGAAGTTGAAGTACGCCTTAGGACAAATAGGTCAGTTTGGACAATTGTGATTGGAGTTTTGATTCTAGCATTAACTCTAAGCGTGTTGTAATTAATTCGAATTCTGAATCTGTAAACTCTGCAAGTAATGGAATGTGTGTTGTTAATGTCTTGAATTCTGTGAATGCCACACCCACAATTAGAATTGTCTTGCATAAAGACAAACAGATCTGGAAACCAAAAGGCAAACTGTCTGATAACAGTTTCAACAAGGCCAAACAGATCTGGAAACCAAAAGGCAAACTGTCTGATAACAGTCTAAACAAGACCAAGCAGATCTGGAAACCAAAAAACAAACTGTCTGACAACAGTTTGTCCAAAACCCAAAGGGTTTGGAAAGCTACGGGGAAACTATTTGCAGAAATTGGTCATCAATGGAGACCCACAGGAAAGAAACTCACCTTAGGAAAACTTGATTGTGGTTCTCAATGGAGACCCACGGGAAAGAAATTTGCCTTAGGAGAAATGTGCCATTTAACTAAACTTTCTGTGAAATGTTCTACTCTTTATGCTAACATGCTAACCAAAAGGACCCCAACAATAATTGGGGAACCGATACTCCAAACTCTCCAAACTCGACTGTTTTCAAATGCAGGTCGTACAGGTCATGCTTTGGTATCTGGACTCGGGCTGCTCAAAACATATGACGGGGAATCGTTCAAAGCTCATGAATTTTGTGGAAAAGTTCATCGGGTCGGTCCGATTCGGGAATGACCACTTAGGAGCTATCTGTGTGTGGTTATGTAGATTATGTTATGGGTGATAGTGTTGATCTCAAGGGTATACTACGTCGGAAAGGACTTGGACTCAATCTTATTCTATGTTGGGCAATTTTGTGGTTTCTGATCTTAAGTGGCCCTCAGAAAGCATAATTGCTCTTTGTTCGTGATCTTCAATGGTACAGATATTCCTTAAAGGTATGTCGTGGCACCAATTTGTACCACGTAACGATGATGAATGATGAAAAAGTCTTCTCCGATTTGCTTGCTGTCCAAAGCTTTCCAAGTAAATCAATTGGTTGTGCATCGTAGTTTTAAAACCATTTAAATTGCACTGATAAATGATATTGCTCGAAAAGATCTTGGTTAGAGGCCCTACCCGCAGATTGAAGTTTGAAAAGGAATCATCTTTGCTCAGTCCTGTCAAAACTTGGAAAAAGCAGGAAGTTCTCCAACAGACCAAAATCTGAACTACAAAATGGAAGTTCTTCATACCCTTCTCATGGATCTGTGCGTCCAATGAGAAGTCGAGAGCATAAAGGAACCGTAATACATCATAGTCATCGTGGATGAATATTCAAGATTATAAATGGGTAAAAATCCTTGAGGTCAAAGGATGAAACTCCTAGATGTTTTGTCACCACTTTCTTAGCAAATACAGGTTGGCCTAACCAAAACAGTCCGAGTCATTCCGCCACAGATAAACGGAACAGAATTCGTTCAACCAAGCTCTGTCTGCATACCTATGAAGGTGTTGGCATATCTCATCAATAGTCTGTTCGAGGTAATCCTAACAAAATTGGGTTGTTGAAAGGACGTAATCGTACACTGTGGAAGCAGCAAGTACAATGTTGATATTCTCGTATAGCTCCTTGTTTCTCTATGGGCAGGATAGCTTGTTGCCACAGCCTGTTATCTTAAAAACCGTTAACACTAATTCATAACTCGTCATAAACAAAAACCACGTATGAGCTTTGTGCATGAGATGAAGCCTGATCTCACATTTTCGAGTATTGGTGCTCTCGTGCTATTCCTAACGAATGATAGCGAAAATCTAGCGAAAATTTCAAGCCAAAGCTGACATTGGAATTTTCGTTGGTATGCTCCTAGCAGGAAGGGCTATAGATCTACAATAAGAGAATCGTCGATTAATGGTTACATTCATGTCAACCTTCGATGGAGATGGACAGTACAATGGCTCTGTACGCATCAGTTCAGGACCCGAGCCTAAAATGATGTTTGGACAAAACAGTTCAAGCCTCGTCTTCTTTTCACATGATGTTCTGATCTTAAGTTCAGGCCTCGCTCCTCAATGTCTTAAGATGTTTGAACACAGCAGTTCAAGCCTCGGTCTTCATTGTCAAAAGACGTTTAAACAAATCAGTTCAAACCTCGTTTCTCAAATGTCACAAAGGCGTCTGCTGGCATCTCTTCAGGCCCCGTTCCTTAAAGAGAAGAAAGGTGTACGCTTCAGTGCGCTTTATCTTCAAAAGAAGAGAAATCTTCTTGTTCTTGATCATTCTCATCATCAAGTTTCCATATTTGTCCATGCTCGTTCTGTCGTTATGTTGATCAATGTAGATCAGCTAGGTATTCTAATTCAATAGATCAAAAATGGCAATCAACAAATGCAATTTTTTGAAGGGGAGGATAGTGAATTAATGTGATAATCGGTTAAATCTTTGGTCTCTCAATTGTGTATTGAAACTGATCGAATGTGTGAAAGAGAGGTGAAAAAAGAGAGTGTAAAAAGAAGAGATGAACAGTTCTTCATATTGCTCGGAGTGATTACAGATTGGAAAGGGAACCTTCTCTTGGATTATTATAAAGTTGCAAAAGAATCCTATCTTCATGCATTTCAGTTGATATTAGTCATAACACAATACTTGGGTTAGGGCTTTTACTACTATCAGCAAATGTCCCTTCTATCTATATACGTATTCTGGAATGCTCTGACTCATGATGCAAAGACTGGGGTTTATAGCTTTTAAAACGATGAGCACTGGCTTACTCTGAGTGCTGATCTTCTTCAGAAGGCCTTAGAGATCACTCCTGCATGACAACATCGTCGCTAAACCAGGCTTAGCTTTGGAATTGGATAAATCTATCAGCGTAACTGAAGCTGAAGAAGAAGCTGTTGCAAGAGAGTTCATGCATACTCATGGCAAGATTTGTGAAATGAATCGAACAGCCCACACAAAGATGTCAGTCTGGTTATTGCTTTCAGAGGATTCCTTTATTTGTGTCAAAGAAGAGTCTCATGCTATACAATAGAGGCTGCTGACATAATGAAAGCTCTACAGGAAAAGCAAAAAGATAGTTAGCAAGAGACAACTGGAACTGGAGGCTCAAATGAAGGAACTGGTAACTACTAGGGGTTCCTGATGAGTTCCACAGGTCAATCTATAGATGCCTCAGTGAAGGAACTGGTCCAAGACAGGGCAAAAGGGTTCCTGATGAGGAAAAGCTAATTCTTGAGTGGGATGCGTGTGGAAGTGAGCATTTTGCAGAGATGGATAATGCTGGGGATGAATAATAAGGAAACTAATGCTGATCTTGAAGAAAGGAAATATCTAAGTAAAAGATGAACCAGGAAAAAACTTTACTATGGGAAACGAAGTTGAATCCATGCGTCAATGTCCTATCCAAACCAAGGTTCTTCTATCTGTTCCTTTACTGATACTTCTGTCCTCGATCTTTATTCTCATAAACCAGTATCTCCTCTCATGTCAAGAATCATTCATTACAGCAGTGTTTTTGTATTGAATGCTCATTATCAACAACCTTTCCCCCCATTACTTCCGCACTAAAGCAGAGCAGTTCATTCTTTGAAAAATGGTAAGTCATGGCTCCTGTGCTTATAGTTCAGGACCTATGCCTTTCTTTAATGATCTCTGGATACATCAGTTCATGACTCGTGCAAATCTCAGTTTTCTCCATCTCCATATGTTCCTGCCGTCCAAAGGAAAGACTATGAGATCCTGTTGTCACCATTGTTTTATGAGTTACATTACTCTTCCACCTCGAAACTGTTTCCCCAGTTCTTGGTAGCTAATTGTTGCTATCAAGATGTGTTGATCCAGTTGGGTTATCCTTCCATCAACTATCCATTGATCAAGATGGAACATCTACTACGTAACTTCACCATCAAATCAGGAAATTCATTCTCAGTCACTCATCAAGACTTTATGCTCACCCATTTGAGTCACTCTAGCTGGTTTTAAAACAGACATAACATTCACACGGAGAAGTGGGGGAAGGGGGTTCATTTCAAACTGGTTGCTATCCTGAAGATGATGTTCAACGCTCTGCCTCATATGGATGATTATGAGTACAATCTATAACGAGGTACTCAAATGAGCTTGGAAGTTTCTCAAGCATATGGTCAAGCACATGTTAACAGAGTGGCTATTCGTAAACTTGCTCCATAGGACCCACCAGGAAAACTCCTAGCTTGTTGAAGTTAAGGGGAAGGGAATAAGGCAGTGCTACAGATGTACAAGTGCTATGTCACTTCTGGAATGATAAGCCCAAAGAAACAAACGTACCATGGATTAATGCATATTCCAGAGGTGGATTATAAAGATCTCAGGATGAAACTATTGGACCTTCTGTACATCCTGAGGATGCTACATCCACAAAGATGGTTCGTGAAACTCTATCTCATGAAGATGCTGAATCTGGTGGTAATCAGAAATAGAATAAACAGTGAGATTGACTACCTGAAATTCTAAATGTTGGTGACGAACAAGGTTAGGATGCTTCTAAAAATAGTGGCTCTAGAGGAATGAACCATTGAACTTGATGAATACCAGGTTGGTTCAAACTCTAAACAAAGTCATGTGGCTCTTGCTGGACCATACCTCTGAGCTCATGCAAGCTGGGATGTTTCCATGCTACTAATTTACCATAAGGTTCATGAAAGCTTGAAGGATAGCATTACTACTTATGGAAATTGTCACCTGGAGTATTATCGTAGCTCATCCAGATCCCTTTCATCAATGAAGATATCTTGAGGATTCATTGAGTGGAAGCTGATGATGAAGAAATGGTTATGTTACTTTTCTGTGCATTAACCCGGGCCTTATCGTAAAGGAATATTTCACGTTTCAGTGCATTTTTCCGTAGCATTGAAAAAAGAGAAAGTCTTTTCGATCTTGAGCTACTATAACAAAAACATTCCATAGAAGTTGTGAAGCTTTCATGTCAATGGTTGCAAGTACTTCAGATTTGCAACCCGGTTCTCGTTTGAAAGGAAAGATTGTCGTCTTACAGACAGCTGTTCCTTAAAACAGGTAAATTAATTTTGTCGGGCATGTGATTACTTTATATCCTATTTGCAACTTGGGATTTAATGTACGTTTCAGTGCTATTTTTCTCTAATTCGGTAAGAGAAGTGTCTTCATGTTGATAACCAAATAATTTTTCTTAATTGATTCTTCAAAATTATTTGTGTTAACCACGGTGGTAAAAGTGTTGTTTGAAAATCAATCCGGACAATTTGACACTCAATCAATGACTACAGCTCTTTCAATAGAAAACGGGTCTTCGATTGAGGGGGGAGGCGAGAGTGTTGTTCAAATCTTAATAGTTTGGGTGCCGGATTGAAAGTATAACCGTGGGGTCTTGTGATTGTGACAAAAGTGCGAAAGGAAAACAAAATCTCAGTGCTCTCACTGCATCAGCTGATGTTCCTTCTAGCGTTACAGAGACCACTGATACAACATCAACACTTCAACCACCACGACCTCCACTACAAACCTACAGTTCATCGAGATATTTGGTTTAGATTATAAAGATTCAAAGATTGAGAAAACTTCAGAAATCTCGATTGTTCATTAGGTGGAAGGTTCAGGAGGATATGGCTACTGTCTAATTCAAGAGAAGTGAATGGTTTGTATCATTCCAGCATTAAGGTCAATATAATCGGTAATGAAACATGACTATCTCGTACATTAGATGTTATGTGTCAGTCTATGAATTCTTTCATGAGTTTTCATTAAACTTTAAAATAACCAGGTTTTTAGTTTAACCGGAAAAAAGCTGTTCAAAATTATATACCTGCACTAACCACTTACCTCAAACAATTATGCGGGGTGCAATTAATATGTTCCAAACAGGCTTGTGCATAATAGGCAAACTTTTCTCTAATTTTATAACTTATTTAAATCAAGTGAGATCCAAAATGTCAAAGGGTTTGATATTTTTGTAAGGGGAGAAATTGTGATTTAATTATGTAATGTGGATCATAATACTCAAGTTAAAATATGTAATGTGTCTATTACCTCAAGTGTATAATCCACATCATGTGTCTTATAATCAGTTTCGAATTACCGCTTGCACATGTTGACGGGGGAGCTTTTATAAAATTGCAAAAACAATCGGGTACTAAACACTTTGATAGTTATATCATAAGTACCTGATTGATTTTCAACAGTAGTTTTATGGCAAGGTGAACTGTACCAAAAAGACTGACCATGTATTTACTTTTATCGAAGTTATAAGATGGTTAAAGGTTAGGGTACTCGTTCATATAGTTCCTTGCCAGAACCGGAGGGAGGTGGGGATCACCCAGGGACAATCCACTAGTTAGTACAGAAGTCCTTAGGTATGATTAAAAGGAGTAAATGTGAGAACAAGGGAATAGTGCCGACTGAGATGGAGCTAGTACTGGAATATACCAACTATGGTGCTAGTCATGATAGTCTCGGTATGCATTGAAGGGAACACCCCCCTCCCGGAACATACCGGTGCATGTCCCGGTTGTTACCTTCGACCTATAATTTATGGCGTTCGATGATTAATACACGTACTAAATATGATCAACGATGCGTACATCGTTACCATGAAATCATACATATTTTTATATGTATGCAGTCATATATACATGTGATGAGAAATCCACTTGCGCGTCTTTAAACCTTAACCCTGAGTATATTTTGAATATATACTATTTTCTGTCCAATATAACTTATCTCTAATATTTAAAGCTGATAAGCCTCGCGGCAAAGTAAAATGCCATTACGAACAACTTTCGTGTTTCGCCGGAAGGCTGAAACGGACTCGAAAGTGATCAAATCGTTTAATTAATAAATATGCCATTTTTAATATTTATTAAAAATAACCTATTTTTCTACTAAAGTGTATATTCTGATTTCGATCCAGTTTCTTCGTTATTGAGAGTTAGAAGTCCCGTTTTATATCAAAACATCCGTATAATTATAATTTGTTATATTTTGGTAAATCAAAATATAATTTATCAACATTAGATTCCCGAATCTTATGTTTCGATTTTTGATATTTATTATTCGTATAAAAGGTTGTAAGGACCATTTTTGGTCCAACTCTCGTCTCAGATATATCCAATATCACTTATACATTAATATCAGTCTCGTTTCAATATTCATATCGTATTTTACTTAGACCGCGCAATTTAATATTTTTCATCACATTATATATATATCAAATAAATGAAACAATTTAATATATTTTCGCGTTAACTTAAACTCACTTTATTTCGGTGTCAACACACTCAAACGCACGCACCCCGGCTTTCGCAGCCAAACCCAACAGCCCTCCTCGGCTTGTTCTTGCCACCAGACCAAAACACGCCCTTTTTGTATTTATAACAGCCAAACGCACCCCTAGGCGTTGGCTGTTACAACCAAACGCACCTTGTGCGATTTTTAACCAAACAAACCCATTTCTTGTTGCAAACCAAACCCATGCCCGACTCACTTCCCCGGCTGTTAACCCAACAGCCACGAACCAACGAACCCTTGTTGGCTGCTAAACCCCACAAACAAACACTCCCGGCTGTCCCGAGCCTAGCCCGACACCCCGGCTGTCCCCGGCTGTTAAACTCACGCACCCGACCCGGACAGCCAAACGCACCCTTGTGCGTGGCTGTTAAGCCAAACGCACCCTTAGTCCACCTTATTACAACCAAACGCACCCTACGGCGCATAAACAAACCAAACAGCCCCACTTGGGGTGGCTGCCACCCGAACCAAACCACCCCTAGGCTGCCAACATCAAACCGACGAACACGCCTAGCTGCTAAACCTAACCAAACACATCCTATAGTGGCGGTTGACAGCCAAACCGAACCCCCCCTGCTGTCATAAATCCAACGCACCCCTTCGGTGTTTTCTTTATAAACCAGCCGCACCCTTGGCGGTAAAACAAAACCGAACGTACCCTCGTTCGTGTTATAATCCCCAACTCGAACACCCCCTCCTGCTGTTTTTACTTCCATAAACAAACGCCCCCTCGTGGCTATAACCGAAAACAAGCACCCCTTGTTGTTATAACACCAAACCGAGCACCCTTGTGGTTCGGCTGGGTACAGAAACAAAAACCACCCCTGCGGGTTTTTTCTTGCACCAAACTCACAAACAAAATCCTTGTGCACCGATGACCAACCACAAGCTGCACTTATCCCCACCACCCCCCTGCCTTTTTTTCTTTCTTTTTTGGCCAAGTAACCCATAGCACCACTCTTTGCTGCTGATACCCCTACCCGAGCACACCCCTGGAGGTTGCTGTGGTTGGTGTGCGTGGGTGGTGTTGATGTCGCAGGTGGTGTTTGCAAGTGGTGGTTTAGGTGTAATTGGCTAGGGGGTATGATGATGGTGACGGTGGGAGTAAGGTGGCAGTGGTGATAATGACGATGGTGCGGCGGCGGTGCGTGGTGGCTGTCACCGAAAACAACACCCCTTGTGGGTGTGTTTAACCACCGAACACAAACACCCCTCGGTGGTGTTTAACCACCGAAAACAAACAAACCATCCTCGTGGTAGTGGCTGTCGTGGCAATTGTGGTGGAGATCGCGTGAGGTGTGGAGTGCAGCGTGACTGGGAGTGGGTGTGGGGTTGTATATGATCACGGCCACGAGAAGTGTTTTTGGTGTTTGCCGGAAAAGTCCGCCGGAAAAGTTTTCCGGCGGCGGCGACTGGTGGCCGGCGCCGGCATGGGGTGGCCGGCGGTGGTGGTTGAGGAGAGGGGAGAGAGAGACTAGTATATGTGTGTGTATATGTTTAGATGGAAATGAAGTTAAATGTATAAGTTTTATATATATATAAAACTAAAGTGACAAGTTTCAATAGTTGAGGGATTACCTAATGTGTTTAGACTGTTAGTTTTGGGTTATGTGTTTTTTATTAGAATGGTTCGGACTCATTGAGCGACCTTAACGGACGATTCAACTCTCGAAATTGGCGCCATTGTTTTTATAATCATTTTTCTATAATATGAGTATTTATTGGATAATATTTCACAAATATTTTATAACAAAAATAAATAAAATAATCTGTTATTCATTTCTGTGAAACGGTTTCGCTCCGTCTAATGAAATAAAAATGGATTTCAACTCGATAGTTGCGTTTTCAAAAACGCCTTTTAATTAAAATGATTGAATAATTTATTTAATTGTTTATTAATAAATACTGATAAATAAAAAAACATATTTTAATTGTTTTTGGTGATGTCCGGTCGTTGTATATTGTTGAATAATGTTTGCTGGTTGCTGTTTTAGCCTTTTCTGGGCTCATTTCCAGGTCTCGGGTAAAACTAAAAGTTGCTCAGGGAATTGTCATTTCCATATCAAATTGCTTTTGAGTTCCGAGTCGTGAAAACGTTGATTTAGATGATCGTCTTATAAGTCAAGCAGGACCTAAAATGTCAAAGATTGACATCTTCAATTAAAATTCGAAATTCTCGGATGTTCAAACGGGCAAGTGTACCCGATTCAGATGGAGTTTTGGTGGTAAGTAGGGTGTTCGATCACTAAGAGCAGAACTAATTTTTATTTTATCAATATTTTGGTTAACTAAAATAAGTTAATTTAAACTATGTTAATTTATTCTATGTTAAACATATACTAAACCTATGTTAATCCTAATTCTAATGGATAAGGGGGGTTTTCAGCCTGAGAGACTGTCACAGGTTCTATGGTAACTTAGATCAATTTAAAACACAATAACACACGCAAGTAGACAAACAAAAGATAGAAGACCGGTCTAGACAAATATAAGAAAACTATATTAACCATGATTAATCTAATTAAAATGTTGGTTTGTTTATTCAGCTTATCTCAAGGCAGCATATCATTCCAAGATTTAGGTGGAACTTCTTCCTAAAACCTAGACACGTAGAATTCTTTCAAAATTAAACGCATCCGCATAAAGCATCCTATTTGCTGATTATAGTCTATTAGGTGATTAATAATTGTGATCTTATAAAACCCTAGCTCATAGAGACTTTACCCACTTACTGCTTTATGATGGCAGTGTTATATCTCTTGTAGTCCGCCTGTGTAAGTTCTTTTATGATAATGGGAATCAGGCATGATGACAGTGTTGAATCGTTTAACTTGGTTTCGGTTATCTAGTAGATCGTAGTTGAATTGATGAGGTCTGCGGTGCAAAAGCAGGTAAGGAGAATGTATTCATATTGATAAAACATAAGCAAGAAATCAAACAATAATTTGAAGCATTTTCGAATTAAATGAGCAAACGAAACATTTTAATCTTCATAATCATGGCTAATACCCAAGGGTATTATCCCTTAATCATCATAATAAATATAAAAGTAATAATCCAACCAAGGTAAACTAACCAAGTTAATCGAATGATACCAAAAGTTGAACGATCACAAGAGTATAGGAGATTACAAGGTGTTTCCTATGAAAATAGTAGCTTTGTTTGACCTCTTCTGCTCTTCTTGTCTTCTGAAAATTGACTTTTGTGGTTGTAGATGTATCAAATCACTTAACAAATGAGCAAAAGAAAGTCTAGAGAGATAAAGTAGGTTGAAACACTTAGAGAGAAAAAGGAAGGAAAAAATGTATTATGAAAGAACCAAATGAATAACCAACCCTCTCCAAGGTGTGGAGAGGGGTATTTATACCTAGCTTAGGCCGATCACATATAATGGAGTCTTATATTGACCCGGTTAGCTTGGTAAGTTTCCAAATATTATGCTACGAGCTATTCTATAGTATATTGGTAGTGACTGAGTCTTTTCTCAATTCCTAAGAATCTCCCCTAAGGGAGGTCACTCTAATTTATAAAAACTTAAGCTCTTTCTATGAATGTCTTAAACTCTTTGCTTCGTAGTCATGTTTTCTGATCTTTTTTTGTGAATCTTGTTTGTAGTTAATCTTTAGACTTTTATGCTTTAGCTTGTATCTTTATCTTGACTTGTATGTGATCTTGAGCTTCTTGAGATCATCAACCAATCATAATCTCTTTTTGCCATCTTGTAATCTTTGCCTCCTTGTGATCTTGTAACTTTTTGACTGACATGCTCATACTTTTTTGATTTTGAAAGCTTGTGTAACCATCTTTCTTGAAATTCTTTAACTTTAATACTTTGTCACTTCAAAAAAGACGTACGGTATCAGAGTAGCGAAGGTCTTAAAACATGTACTTGAGCTTTCATGATGTCTTTACATATGTCGGTCGAGTTTGAGCCTGGCATTGACTTCGACTTATCATCGGTTAACTGCTGCCACCGTCATGAAATCTACATGAATGGGTTAGTGATAAACAACATATATGGACGAAAGTAGCTTTGTCACTTTATCGAATACGGTTGTAATAACCACGGTTCCCCATTAATCAGTATAAATACTGCATGTGATCAGGTAGAATTCCGAAGAATCTCCTTGACAGGGTTTCACAGCTGTACTAGCCGTTCTCATTATTGGAGCGTCTTAAAGCAGACAACACGATAAGAGTGAACCGGTAAGTTACTATCTTCCTGATTAAGTCATCAATTTGTGTTTAGCTTTTCTATGCCATATACCCTTTTGAGGCTTTCCATGGACATAAGATTGAAAATTGATTTAGGAAAATCAGTTGATGTGTTAAGATGCAAACGGTTTTTATAGCACACTAACCATTTTATCTTTTTCAAAATTCATTTGTCAATTCATAAGATGGACCAAATCGATATCCAGTATCACAAGTTCGATCCGTGTAGGATCTCACAAGTCACCTATCGTAGAGCTTGTTCGATGTTGGCTCAGGAAGGATTTCCATCGTCACTGTGAATACTTTTAAGCATCACTCTGATGTTTTGGCAAAATCAAAAGGATTATGCGTAGGACTCTTGATATATTTCTTGTTTTTACATTGTGTAAATTAGCAAGCATATTTTGGATAAGTATCCTAATGAGATTTATGGATGATCTATTTTATGGCTCTAGACTCGATAGTGCACTTTGATTTTAGTAATTAGAGGCTAGGGAAGACTTCCACCTTTTCAATACCAACTAGCTCGGAGTGAGAAAGTTGATAGAAATGTGTTTAATCTCTGTCTGAAATAAAACAAGAGTCTTTTGAGAGACCATGAGTGGCTGGGAAGGGTTGTGTATTGCATCACTAGGTCCATGATGACTATCTTCAATATCAGGCCAACAACTTAGGGTTTCCTGATAAGCTATATGTATGACCCAGTTTCTACCTTAGTGTTAAGGTTGGGCTTCTTTCATTTTCACCCTTTTTCTTACTTTCTTTTCATTCTTCAACCCTTCAAAGCTTACCAATACTTCATCTCAACACTGTTAGGTTTGTTCCAAGTGTCTGCTCTGTTGATTTGTCTTATAAGCCTCACAATTCCTTTTCTACTTTAACTCCTTTTACATCGTACATAAGGACTTTATTACTATCTAATGGGGATATCCCTGGGTAGATCCCTCGGTTCGGCTGGATCATTAGGAACGATTACCTAAATATTAACCACCTTTATAAACTCTAATTAATTAAACCTGGTCGGTCTTTTGGTTATTGTTCACAGCCTTAAAACATTGAAAAAATGCAATCCCCCTCCAACACGTGCATCGATATTAGAAATTGTTTAGCACTAATGAAGGATGAAAGCTTTCACTTGAGTATTATAAAACTCCAATCTTTTTGCCATTATTTTAATCATATTTTCTCCCTTTATAAAAAAATGTGAAATCTTTTTATATTTTAGATATCAATTGATTCAAATATTAATGCTTCCAGGGAAAAAATGGTCTAATTATTAACAAGCCGTATTAGGAACATTTTTAATGCCCCCTTAATTTATGAGGGCATTATATGTATATATATATATATATATATATATACATATATATATATGTATATATATATATATATATATATACATATATATATATATAGTGTTGTGTACGTTAATTTGAAAAAATTTGAATTTATTTAAAAATTCTAGAAAATTCGTACTAAAACACTATTTATATTGCCTACTATTATAAGTCTATAATACATATTCACACTATTCACAAGATATGAATTTGAGATTGGACCTGACGATTAAATAGTACGCGCCATCAGTTTGTAGTCCATCTCGAGTTCCTGAGCACCAACCAATCGCTCCAGATTTTTGATGATTTGCCTTTCACGCATTTTCTTATCAATCAACTTGACCATAAGCTTCGATCTCTTTTTATCTATGGCCATCCACTTTCTCCTTGACATCTCGTCGTTGTATCCCAAACAAAAATTAAGTATTCTGTAATGAAGCTCGTCTCAAACTTTCTTGAGTGTCCTGTCCGAGAACTTGTATAGCTCATCAGACCGCATCAGTCGTTTATGTTTGACCAAGTCTTTATAGATTACCCCTGCTGGTTTGTATGATGGAGTGTAGAGTTCTTTGAATTCGATTTCAAGAAAGGTCTCTTGAGGTGGAGTGATGTTAAGCTTCTTTTGGTAACTCTCTACGCCTAGCTGAAGATCCTCGACTCGACGTTTGATGATGAGACTTCTTGTGAACATACAAAGAGCCACAATAAAGTTAACAATATCACTTTCGTTGAGATGGAATAGCTTGTGTTGAACACCAAGAAGCAGCATGTCTTTAATGTCGTTCAAGTGTAGATCCACGAAGTCACCTTCTTTAAACTTGCCTAGCTGTCGATCATCTCTTTTCACCACAACTTCTTCCAAGTGACCATATCCATGTAATTTCTTGACACTAATACTCTTCACACCAAGAATATTCTGAGTGAATAGACATTATGCTTGGAAAATTTATTCATCTGAGATCTGTACGAAAGCTCAGGCCTTTCGCCCTAATGTTTGATCCTCTTTGCAGCATCTTTCTCATACGCATACTTGATGGTAATCCAAATCATAAGGACTATGTCTTCAATAACTAAAATCTTATACCAAGTTGCTTTTGTCTTCGTGATTGATGTAGTATACGTTCTCTCTGGATCAGAAGATTTCAGATACTCTAGATTGTTGTTGAAGAAGTAATCAACGGCAATGGTTAGATGGCCTTGGCGACCTTTTAGGGGAAGAGGTTTGGACAGGTCGAAGGGGTAACGATCTCCTTCTGGATTGTTCCAATCAAGTTTGTTTATCAATGTATTGAAATACTCCTGGAAGTTGTACTCAAGTTCGATGCTGCTAGTGCATATGCCTTTTAACAGATAATAGGCAGGTCCAAACAAAAGATCTTGAGTAAGATTGTCAATGTAACACCCCTAAATTGGGTCGTAGCGGAATAAGGGTCTGGGGCGTGTTACTTCATAGATCAATAACACAAGATGTATATAGAACGACCAAAAAGTCGTTTAAAAACTGATACATTGGATTTATCAAAGTATTTGTTACATAAGCCGAAGCTTCACTTATCCACTTGTTCAAAGAACAAAGATTTCTAGCCCATACAGTTATACAAAATGTAATGCTACAAAATCTTTAATGCATGATATCCCAATCAAAACCACCAATGTATCTCTTGCACCTCATGCTTACTGATCCCCTGAAAAAACATTGCTTTACAACATCAACAATAATGTTGGTGAATTCATAGGTTTGATAAATCATATATTGTAGGACCACAAGATTTCCCAAGTGTATGATAATGCAACAGATGCAGACATCATATAAATGTAATTACGTTGCTTAGCTCTCGGACACTGAGCTTGACGTGTATGTATACCAAGTTGTTAATGCCCTACATTGCCCTGTGTGACTGTTCTAACCCGCAACATTCCTATATTCGACATGTTTACGTTGTTTTTCCAGGTAGTAATCACCCGGAACGGGGTTGTCAATAAACCAATCAGATCTATTCATAACATTCGACGCTCACAGTCAGTAATTGACAGTTCATGATATATGGCTCAGATATGGGGTTATCGCTACTTGGTAAACACGTACTATAACATGAAACTTAACCACTTGTTCCATTGTAAATCATTGCATGTTTTTTTACCCCAAATAACTTTATAAAACAATAGATGTAAACGTGGGGCTATGAACTCTCCTTGAGTTGAGTATGCCAAGTATATCACAAATAACGCGTCACGCGAATCGATCAAATGCAACCTAATTAAATTAGGTCGTGTAAGCACTAAATTACATTAAGTACTCCCACCATGCATTAAGTCTATATAAGCTAACAACCAGCTAAATGTTTTAAGTGAAAATAACATGTTTATAAAATTAAAACGTTTATAAACATACTTTTGGTAAAATCGTCATAACTTTCACGTTTCTAATCCGTTTCTTGCGTTTCTTATGCCCATCTTTTCGTATTAAGACGGGTTATCGATATTTGAAATTTTTATAATTTTGGTCCCCTGATGAACTGTAACTTTTACTGTTCACAACAGACATGAGTTTTATTTAAATCGTATTTGTTGTCGTAAAACCCGTAAATGTCGTATTTTATTCGTTATAGCTCCGTTTTTAACGATTCTTTCGAGCACGATCTCGTAATTGAAAGTTCTATAATTTTCTTGAGTTTACAAAAATTTAAATTTCTGTCATGAATAGTTTTTTTACTGTTCATAGTTTATAAAATTATTTTTATAAACTTTTAATTACCGAAAACCCGCGAAATTCATAACTTCTTCGTTATAAATTAAAAAATTGCGATTCTTATCATTTAGGAATCCTAAAAATGTGTTTTAGTTGATAAAAATATCAAACTTGCTGTTTAATATAAATTTTATAAAAGTTATTTTATAAACTCCGTTTAATTAGCGTATAACTCGTTTTTAACGTAACTTTTTCGTTATTAATCCGTTTGACAAGTTTCTTACCTTTTCGGAATCGTCGTGAAATGTATTATATTATAAAAACATAAAATAAGTATATTTTTATAACACTTTGGATAGAATGTTTAAAGAGATTTCATAAGTCTATTTTTGACCTTGTTTTCATTCTTTACTACTTTTGTAATCCACCACAAGTCTTATTAACCATATATGTTAGATATCATATATATGTATTGAGTCCATATTCCATCAATGTCCTTTTTGTCCAACTTACCAAATTCTTAATAATACTAAATACGTCATAACTTTATATAATAAGTCATTTTACCATAAGTTCATATGTAGCCATTTTCCTTATAAACCATAAGTGTACATGTTTCTTATCATGATATAACCACATTTTAATGATCTTATAACCTCAATATAAGTCCATAATTAACCTTAACTTGTCTTATGTATTTCTTTAACTTGAAACATATTATGAAACTATTATAAACCCTAGTTTATACTTAATCATTTTTACACTAAATTAACATGGTACATTCTTTTCTCATCCTTTTAAACATGATATAAGTAATACCACCACATGTATATAAGTATACAAAATGACCATTACAAGTGAAAACTTCATTTTCATGAATAAAAACTTAAATGGTGATTTAACTAAAATAGATATAACATATGCATAACAATGAAAATTTACAAGAACATAAAGAGTTCTAGAAGACCTTAGGATGTATGATGATGATGAACAAAGTAATCTAAACCCTTGTTTAGATAGAAATCCAAAGCTTGCACCAATGAAAACCCTTGTTTTCTTAATAAAACCCTAGCTTCCTTTTCACTTGATTAAAGCTTGAATATGGTTAACCAATGCTTGCAAATGCTCTTGTATTCTTAGAATAGTGGTGTATAGGTAGTATGGGTATGCATAAATTTTGTATGGATTTGTTGGGTTGGTGTTTTGAGCCGTGATTGAAGGAGCAATAAGGGAGAGTTGTTTGATTTGTAATAACGTGCTTTATGCTTGAATCACTAGTATACATGTATTTATAGGATAAGTATGGTCAAAACTTTCTCAGAGGGTCAATGGTCAAAGGGGGGTGTTTTGGTCGTTGGGGGGGGGGGGGTACAAAAGAGAGGGTTTTAGGGGTTCTTGTTCTTGGTCTTTGGTCAAGGGAACATGGTAAATGTGTTTTAATGAGAAGTTGATGTACATTGACCAAGCTAGTGAATTTTTGTGCTCCTTGCTCTCCAAGTGTTGATGTATTTCGTGGGTTAGGAGGGGGAACATGGGTTCTAGTGAAATTCTTCTTGCTAGTTAAACATATCTTGCAAAATATATGCAAGTTACTGGTTGTAGTTTTATACATAAAGGATGTTGTCTTGCATTGTTTGGTGTTATTGGTTGATGTATTCTTGTACAAAGTGTGTTAAGATAATATTATCTTGGGATTAAATTTAATTAAACTTTAGGTATTGGGTACAATAGTAGGGTATTATGTGAAGCGTTTTAATAAATTAACGTGCTTACGGTTATGCTTAAACGTAATTTAACGCGAAACGTATACACTTTACGTATCCGATAAAAATAAATGAACAACGACATAATTATTATTAAAATCATTATATAAAACCATGATTGATGTAAATGTTTGATGGTTTAATTGCCCGTTTACATTAAACGATAATATTTGGCGTACGCGATTAACTTAACGTTTACGATTTAAAGCAAACGCGTACAATACAAAAGGTACATTGTCTTGTTTATCGATGTTGTCAATGACTGAAAACACTGGCGTGTTATAGTCTTCCCCCTGTTAAATGTGGCCTTGTCCTCAAGGCTTCCACGATGCAGCATTGACGCGGTGTGGTCTTGTGAAAGGGAGGTGTTGGATATTTCTTCTGGAATTGGTTTCAGTTCCCACGTGAACTCAGAGACTCTCTTGGAAGTTCCATCGAGCTTTTGCGACTAATGGGATCCGACTTCGCTTCAACCGTTTAACTTCACGGCCCACTATTTCTAATGGTTCTTCAACAAAATGAAGCTTGTCTCAAGATGAAAGTCCATCCAACGGATAATCGGCTAAAGGTTTCGTCGGCAATGAATTTTTCAGGTTGGAAGATGGAATGTTATTATGAACTCTACTCAGCTCTCAGGAAGCTCAAGCTGTAATCAACCTTCCAACCTTTCTAACACCTTTGAGATGGGTCAACATTACCTAGCGTTTAGACTTCCCCCATTTGTCAAATGTAACGACCTTTCAAGGTGAACTTTAAGATAATTGATCCCTGACTTGGAATTCCATTGGTTTACGCTTCAAGTCAGCTTAACTCTTCTGTCGATCACGAGCGGCTTGAATCCTTTGCTTGATCTGGATGATTTTCTCAGTGGTCTCTTGAATTAGTTCTGGACCAAGTGTTTGAGCTTCTCCAACTTCAGTCCAACAAACAAGTAAACGACACTTTCGACCATAAAGTGCTTCGAATGGTGCGGCCTTGATGCTGGCATGATAGCTATTGTTATATGAGAACTCGACTAATGGCAAATGGTTAACCCAACCCTTTCCAAATTCGATCGCACAAGCACGCAGCATATCCTTGAGAGTTTGAATGGTCCTCTCGCTTTGCCCGTCTGTTTGTGGATGGTACACAGTACTCATATCCAAATTAGTACCCAAAGCGTTCTGAAGTGACCTCTAGAAATTTGATGCGAATCTCGGGTCACGATCACATATGATTGAGATAGGTATCCCATGCCTTGTGACAACCTCCTTTAGGTATAATCTTGCAAGTTTGTCCATAGGATCAGTCTCTCTCATTGGTGTGAAAATTGCAGACTTAGTAAGTCGGTCAATAATCACCCAGATAGTGTCGTAGCCTTGTGACGACTTAGGAAGCTTCATGACAAAATCCATAGTGATGTTATCTCACTTCCATTCAGGTATCTTGGGCTATACCAACAATCCTGATAGTCTTTGATGGTTTCGGCCTTGACCTATAGCACAGTTCAAACATTGCTAACCATTGGTGACGATTGTCGGGCTTTCATATTGGGCCTACCAATATAGGCTTTCTTCATATGTTGGGTAATCTATGTCAGACCCGGATGTATAGAGTATTTGATTTGTTGGGTTTTCGTGCATGATCACAGTCAGATAAATCGCTCATAACAGGGGGGTATGCCAACTCCTGCCATTAAGCATAAGAGTTCCATCCGCAACGAGCGTTCCAACTTTTCCGTCCATGATCACCTCTGGATTTTTTTAGATTTTTAATCAACATTCCCACAACGTTCTTCACTTTTAATGTTCTTCTGGTTTTCGCTCGCATCGGTTCTGAGCATTTAGATATGTTTGGGAAGATTCAGCTAATAGTCCATAACCAAAGACTCGAACTCTTAAACGGGAGGTTCTCGTTCTTTCCTTCTCAAAGCATCAGCAACGACATTTGCTTTCCCCGGGTGATAACGAATATCGCAATCGTAATCACTTAGCAACTCTAACCATCGGTGTTGCCTCATGTTCAACTCTTTTTGATCTAAAATGTGTTGCAAACTCTTGTGATCGGTGAACACCGTACACTTAGTTCCATATAAATAATATCTCCAGATCTTGAGAGCGAACACCACTGCACCAAGTTCTAAATCTTGGTGTCGTATAGTTCTTTCTCATTGAATCTTCAACTAGGTGGAATGCATAAGAAATCACTTTTTCTCTCGGCATCAACACAGCGCCCAAACCCTTCTTTGAAGCGTCGCAGTATGCGATGAAATCTTCGCCTCCTTCAGGTAATGCAAGGATTGGTGCACTGCACAACTTTTGCTTCAACTGTTGAAAAGCTGCTTCTTATTTATCGCCCCACTCAAACTTGACCTTCTTTTGAGTAAGCTTAGTCATTGGTTTGGCGATCTTTGAAAACCCTTCATGATTCTTCGGTAATACAGCAAGACCTAAAAAATTGAGATGTCTCCGTTGGTGACTTAGGAGATGTCCAAGTCTTTTATGGATTCAATCTTGGCTGGATCCACTGAATTCCTTCATATCGACACGTGACCGTAGGAACTTGTACTTTGGAATCCAAATTTCACATTTGGGAAAAACTTGGCATACAACTCATCTTCTTAAGCAATCTCTAAGATTTGCTTAAGGTGTTCTTCTTGTTCCTTTCTTGTTTTCGAATATATCAGAATAATTTCGTCAATAAAGACATCACGAATTTATTCCATGATATGGTTTGCATACCCTATTCATAATAAGTCTTGACATACGGCAGGTGCGTTAGTCAAACCAATCGGTTAACTTGAAAAATTCGTATTGGCCTATAACGAGTTCTGAAGGGCAGTCTTCGGAATGTTTTCCTTCTCGAACCCCTAAATTGATGATAACCTTAACCTTAGGTCATTTTCGAGGAGACACTCGACCCTTGGAGTGATCAAATAAATCATCAATTCTTGGGATCGGGATATACGTGCTTCACGTTAGTTTTATTCAATTCTCGATAATCGCTGAACATCCGGAATGATCTGTTGTCTTTTTCTTGGACAAACAAGACCGGAGCTCCCACGGGTGAGGGAACTGGGTCCTTATAAAGCCTTTGTCCGGTAGATCTTCAGTTGCTCGATAACTCTTTCATTTTAGAAGGCGCAATCGATAAGGTGCCGTGCTTAACAGGTGTAAGCCCCAGTACCAAATCAATTTGAAACTACCAGTCACTGATGACGACGAGTCGGAGGAAGACCGGCAAGTCTTCAGAAATACTTCTCTCGTGAAAGTCTTGAACTATTGGTACGTCCTTAAGTCGCTTCTTCTCCGACTTGTCTTCAACCTCTTTTGTAGTAACATGTGCCAAAAAGATAGGAAACCCTTTTTTCCATATTACTTCTGCATTTAGTGCACGAAATGATGTTTAAACCGTGTCACATTTTCCCTTGGGTCTACTTCCATCACGTGTATGAAATAAGGTTTTTCTCCAGGGATTGCGGACAATCTTCTCTGGCACACACAATGACCGCTTGGTACTCGTCGTCAAACCAATCCATAACGATTATAGCATCAATCACCCCTACAAAGTTCTACAGGCATTAAGTTCAGTTACGTTCGATTTGGTGGTTGAGGAATTTTAATGTGCAAACCATAAGTATAGTGTTATAACCATTATCCTCCGGTCAGCTTAGTTCGACATCATATTGTGATCTAGGGTATGATGCGTGATGTTATTTTGGAGCTAAATGCAAGTAGACACAAAACTTTGATCGGCACCCGTATCAAATAAGATTAAGCATAGCGGGTGTTTAGAAGGAACGTACTTGCCAACGACGTTGTCTGTGATTTGCCCCCGCAATTTCCAAACCAATACACCTTTCGCTGGAGGCACCTATCATTCCAGCTTGATTACCTCAGTCATTGTTTCTCAAGTTTTGGGCAATTTCTTCTAAAATTTCCTGTGCTTTCGAATTAGCAACCAATTTCCCTTCTGATATACTATTGTTGTTTTTGCGGTTGTTGTTGTTAGCATTTGCAGGTCAGCTTTACAATCCCTTGGCCAGATGGCCAACCTCTCTTGCAGTTAAGTGCACTTAGGTAGACAAGAGACCTTCATGATGTAAATTACACTTGGAAACACAGAGGTTTAGCCCGGGTAATGATTTCCTGTACTATTGCCATGCAGTGTAAGCCTGGGCTTGTGTTCTACCTCTTATTCTGTTGTTGTATGGTTGATTCTGATTGTTTCGGGAAGTGTTTTCAAACTTCCTCTTGTTTTCAGCTTGTCTTTCAGCAATGGTACTGATCTCTTTGTCCATTAGGTTCAGTGGCCCATTTCATAGCCTCTGCATTGTTTTTGGGCTTGAAGCTTACATGTTGTCCATGGATCATGTCGGTAATCCACCGACATCCTTTCAATTTGTTCTTGACTCCTCAGGGAACATCCTAAACCAACAGGCAGTGCTAGTTCTTGAAAACATTGGTTGTACTTGACCACATCAGTACCTATCACTTTCAAGTTCCACAATTCAGCCTCGAGCTTCTTCATTTCATTTCTTGGACAATACTTGTCAGTCATCTTCTTTCTCAGTTCGACCCAAGTCATTGAATATGCAACATCATGAGTAACAGTCATAACATGGGAATTCCACCATGTTAGAGCACTTGCTAAAAGAGTACAAGTAGAAAATTTGATCTGGTTTTCCACCGAGCAGTTGCTTATGCGGAAAACAGTCTCCATTCTTTCAAACCATTGGGTTAACTCAACCACTCCCTCAGTGCCCTTGAAATACAGAGGTTTGCACTTCATGAAATCCTGGTAAGTGCACTCTCGAGCAACGCGTTCAGATCCCCTGACACCCGTTCCCGAAGTATGGCTGTCAATGCCATTCCTGGTTGCGTCACGTGCGGCCAAAGCGGCACTGACACCTTGGTCAATCATAGCTTGGAGTTGGGCATTAGTGACCGTAGTGGTTGTGGTTGCTGTTGGGGCTGGTGTTGTTGTGACTGGTGTTGACCTTGTGGCTCGTTTTGGTGCCATTTTCTTCAATCACAAGAAAATACAATACCCGTTAGATTTCATAAAATCATAACCATGACATGACATATCCATGATAAATAAAGTGAGATCACATCACACAGTGAAATGTACAACTGAATTGTAATCAACAATGATATAACCAAATCGACATTCATTCACCACAAATTCGATTATAGACATGACATAATACCACCATTCCATATATAACTGGAAAACATACATGATTGGTTCAGATACAAAATGATCACCTTGATTAGGTTACAAAAGAATATATACAACCTAAAGCCATACTAGCCGGGAGTTACCCGTAATACTTAGTAGGCTATACAGGATAGCTAATCAGAAATAAAAGATCTATACAGGATAGCTAACCAAAACAAAAGATCTATACCGCCTGCTAGCTGGGAGTAACCCATAAAAACTTAATATTGACTGCATACGTAGCGACTGAATTGCGCATAACTCAATGTTGCTAGGAACTGTACCAGTTGTCGCCTCCAATGTGTGGGACGCCGGGCTCCCAGCGCTGTCCAGGGCTGGGTACGACTATGATCTTGTTGAACAGCCGAAATCACTCTGCAGCCTGACGCTGCCACTCGTGTCGATGCACCTTAGTCTTTAACACTGTAACTCGTGCCTCTAATGCCCTGCAATGAGCTTCAGACCTAGCCAAGGCCTGACGGGTCTCCATACTCTCTTGCTCGTAAGCAAGCCTCTCTCTCCTCAATACCTTAATCTCAGCTCTCACAGTTGCACGATCCTTCTGGGCATCGTGATGTCGTGAGTGAAACTCCAAACTTCTCTACTGCGAAAACATCTACCTGTAATGACCCTCCTGTTGGACCCATCTCTAAGGGATCATTAATCCTCTCTCGTATCTCGAAACCTGTAGTCCCATAGTGTTAAAAAACTGCAATCGGACTCTATGGGCCATAGATGGGTTCCGGCTGTCTGCTCTAGCAGCAGCAGTAGAATACTCTCTCAACCTCACACCAGGTCTAGGGATAGTAAGTAGTGTCTCTTATGATGGTGACTTGTCAGCCTCGAGAATATCAGCTCTGCGGCTTGTAGATGGTGCAGGTTGAGGTTATAGGTAACTAATGATGGTGTCCTAAATGGGTGTAGGGAATATGGAGGGATGGATGATGTTATCTTCATCTCTAGCCCGCGAGTGCTCTTTTTCTAGGACTTTGGGGTCGAAATACATGGAGTATAAAAGGATGGTGGGTAGTGGAGGTTGTAGGATACCTCATCCTTCAGCTGGGGACTAAGTCCTAGGATGCTCAGGCTCTCGGAATGTACAAACTGGTACATGATCCTCCAGCTCTGCATGGGATCACCCCCCCCCCCCCCCCCCCCCCCCCCCCCCCCCCCCCCCCCCCCCCCCCCCCCCCCCCACCCCCCCCCCCCCGGGTACATACTTTCTAGAGAATGTTGGTGCCTGCTCTTGTAGCTGGCTGGCAGCCTCATCGTAAGGATCTCAGATGGGATACTCATGATCGTGCCTCAGTGTGAACAGACAGTATAGGTAATAGCGGAGGAATCAGCTGGACATGACTACTGTGACCAGCAAGGAATGGTTATATGGAGTATATTATATAAGGCTCTTTATAGCAAATATACGTTTATATATAACATGTATAGCAATTATGAATGTCATCTAGTCCTAACCAAATATGCATACAAAGTGTGTATTGCAGAATGTATAATTATGTATGTTCCAGTCGCTAAACAAAGGGGTTTGAATACTCTTGAAATACGAGTTATTAGTCCAGCAATACATTTGGACTTGTTTCTATAAAACCTTGGCTCCTTGATTTCCAATCTGTAACACCCCCAAATTGGGTCGCAGCGGAATAAGGGTCCGGGGCGTGTTACTTCATAGATCAATAACACAAGATGTATATAGAACGACCAAAAAGTTGTTTAAAAACTGATACATTGGATTTATCAAAGTATTTGTTACATAAGCAGAACCTTCACTTATCCACTTGTTCAAAGAACAAAGATTTCTAGCCCATACAGTTATACAAAATGTAATGCTACAAAATCTTTAATGCATGATATCCCAATCAAAACCACCAATGTATCTCTTGCACCTCATGCTTACTGATCCCCTAAAAAACATTGCTTTAAAACGTCAACAATAATGTTGGTGAATTCATAGGTTTGATAAATCATATATTGTAGGACCACAAGATTTCCCAAGTGTATGATAATGCAACAGATGCATACATCATATAAATGTAATTACGTTGCTCTAAGCTCATGACACTGAAGCTTGACGTGTATGAATACCAAGTTAATGGCCTACATTGCCCGTGGTGATGTTCTAAAACCAGAAATCCTATATTCGATGGATATGTTCGTTTGTCCCAGGATAGCTAATCACCCGAACGGGGTTGTCAAACCTAATAGATCTATTCATAACATTCGCGCTCACAGTCAAGTAATTGACAGTTCATGATAATGGGCTCAGATATGGTATCTCTATTTAGGCAAACGTATTCATAAACATGAAACTTAACCACTTGTGTCCAATTGTAAAGCATTGCATGTTTTTCACCCCAAAAACTTTATAAAACAAAAGCATGTAAAACGTGGGGCTATGAACTCACCTTGAGTGAGTAATGCCAAGTATATCACAAATAACGCGTCACGCGAATCGATCAATTGCAACCTAATTAAATTAAGGTCGTATAAGCACTAATTACATTTGTATCCCACCATGCATAAGTCTATATAGCCAATTCACATCTAACTGTTTAAGTGAAACATGTTTCATAAAATTAAAACGTTTATAAACTACTTTTGGTAAAATCGTCAATCTTTCACGTTTCTAATCCCGTTTCTTGCGGTTTCTTATGCATTTTTCGTATTAAGACGGGTTATCGATATTTGACATTTTTATAATTTTGGTCCACTGATGAACAGTAACTTTTACTGTTCACACCAGACATGAGTTGTATTTAAATCGTATTTGTTGTCGTAAACCCCGTAAATGTCGTATTTTATTCGTTATAGCTCCGTTTTTAACGATTCTTTCGAGCACGATCTCGTAATTGAAAGTTCTATAATTTTATGAGGTTTACAAAAATATAACTTTCTGTCATGAATAGTTTTTTTACTGTTCATAGTTTATAAAATTATTTTTATAAACTTTTAATTACCGAAAACCCGCGAAATTCATAACTTCTTCGTTATAAATCAAAAAATTGCAATTCTTATCATTTTGGAATCCTAAAAATATGTTTTAGTTGATAAAAATATCAAACTTGCTGTTTGATATAAATTTTATAAAAGTTATTTTATAAACTCCGTTTAATTAGCGTATAACTCATTTTTAACGTAACTTTTTCGTTATTAATCCGATTGACAAGTTTCTTACCTTTTCGGAATCGCCGTAAAATGTATTATCTTATAAAAACATAAAATAAGTATATTTTTATAACACTTTGGACAGAATGTTTAAAGAGATTTCATAAGTCCATTTTTGACCTTGTTTTCGTTCTTTACTACTTTTGTAATCCACCACAAGTCTTATTAACCATATATGTATTACGTCCTAATGTCTCAATCAATGGCCTTTTGTGAGTTTCCAGAATTCGTTGTAGACCAAATTTCTGTAAGATAATAGCTAAAGTTAAGGTAAACTTTTTATATATAAGTCATTTTACCATAAGTTCCATATGTAGAGACGCATATTTCCTTATAGATGTATGCGTAAGTGTACATGTTTTTCTTATTTGTTATAACCTCAGTTTTAATGATCTTATGTAACCTGCGAATTAAGTCCCATGTAATTGTAAGCTTAAATCTTGTTGTCTTATGGATTTCTTTTAAACTTGAAACATGAAGTTGAAACTATTTAAACCCTAGTGTTATTACTTAATCTGATTTTTTACTGCCGCCAGATTAACATGTTGGTACAATATTTTTCTCTATCCTTTTTTACATGATATATGTAATACCACACATGTATATAAGTATACTAATGACCCATTTACAAGTGAAACTTCATGTTTTTAGGAATAAAGAGAAACTTTAATTGGTGAGATTTAAGCTAATAAGTAGATGAATTGACATATGCATAACAGAATGAAGTAATTATAACGCAAGGAACAGTAAGAGTTCTCGAAAGACCTTATGATGTATGATGATGATGAACAAAGTAATCTAAACCCTTGTTTAGATAGAAATCCAAAGCTTGCACCAATGAAAACCCTTGTTTTCTTAATAAAAACCCTAGCTTCCTTTCACTTGATTAAAGCTTGAATATGGTAACCAAAATGTTGCAAATGCCTTAGAATATCTTAGGATGGATGTGTATAGGTGTGTATGGGTTGCATAAAATTTTGTATGGATTTGTTTGGGTTGGTGTTTTTAGCCGTGGCATGAAAGGAGCAAAAAGGGAGAGTGTGTTTGATTTTTACTAAGTGTTTTATGCTTGAATCACTAGTATACATGTATATATAGGATAAGTATTGGTCAAAACTTTCTCAAGAAGGGTTCAATGGTCAAAGGGGGGTTGTTTTGGTCGTGGGGGGGTGGGAGGGGACAAAGGAGGGTTTTAGGGGTTCTTGTTCTTGTGGTCTTTTGGTTTCAAGGAACATGGTAAATGTGTTTTAATGAGAAGTTGCTTTACATTGACCAAGCTAGTTGAATTTTTTTTGTGCTCCTTCGCTCTCCAGTGTTGATGTATTTCGTAGGTTTAGGATGGGGGAGGGAGGAAAGGGTTCTTGAAACCTTTTTGCTAGTTAACACAATTCTTGCAAAAAAATATATGCAAAGTTACTAAGTGTAGTTTTATAAACTAAAAGATGTTTTGCTTGCAAGTTTTGGTTTGTATTGGTTGATTTTTCTTGTACAAAGTGAAGATAATTTTATCTTGGGTAAAATTTAATAAAACTTTAGGTATTGGGAGTTACATTCGTAGGTATTGGTTGAAGCGTTAATAAAATTAACGTGCAGCTTCCGGTTTTTGCTTTAAACGTAATTTATCGCGAAACGTATACACTTTACGTATCGATAAAAATAAAATGGATCATCGACCTCTAACACTCCCTCGCATTTGGAGCGGGATGATTGCGAACGCTCAAACTAGATCTAAACTCTTCAAATAATGCTGAAGGTAACTGGTATGTGCTTAAATACACATACCTTTTTCCATTAAAAACGGACTTAAATGACCAAAAACAGACAAAAACTGCCAAAGATATGTTTGTTTTACATTTGTATTGTGCAGGAACGGATAACCAAGAAAAGGACGAAAAACAAAGCCAAAACGACAAAACTGGACTCGGAATGGAAAAGCTGTGAAGGACAAAGCCAAAGCAAAGCCAAAGACCAGAAAAGTCAAAGTCAAAAGTCAACTCAACAAATTAACAGTCAAAACCGGAGCCGTAATTGAAGAATACTATTGGTTGCAATCTCAACCCATCTGATGGGCCGGGAAAGCCCAATAGTATATTGATGAAGACTGTGAAGACCAAATGGGCCCTCAATCAATGACAACAGCCCATTTGTGTGCAATTGACAGAGACTATGAAGACTTTGAAGGCCCGATCCTAGCCCTTGAACAAGCCAATCTCAGCCATTGTACACACAAAACCCACCCAAACCTTATTGGGCCTTAAAAAGCCCAATAACAGAAGCACAAACCCTTATTGGGCCCAAGCACACCCAGTTGGGCCCAATACATAACCCAAGCCCAGACCCTGGCCCAAAACAATTTTTTATAAAACCTTAGGGACTTAAATTGTCAATTCTGAAAAATGTTTTATAAAGAAAATTGAAATAAATAAAGAGAGGGACTGAAACTGTTATTTTACAAACTCCTTTTCTCTTTTAAAATCAAAGGGCCAAAACTGCCATAGTGTTAAACTTGTTTTAACTCTTTTTTATAAAACACAAGGGCTGTTTATGCCAATTCCCAAACTCGTTTATAACTAAAAGAAAAGAAACAAAAGAAATGGAAAAGAGCTGAAAGTTCAGGGGTTCTTCTTGGCACTTTTGAAACTTTTAAACCTGCCAGCCAATAAACGGCTCTCTTCCCCAACCCTTTCCCGCCAACTCCCTTGAACCCCCCACCATCACATGACCAGCCTAACCCTTTTACCCAACCCATCCTTTACCCGGTTAAACCCATTCCCACCACCCACTAACCTCTTAAACCTGCCAAGTTGGCAATCCCCCTCAACCCGAGAAATTTCAATGGCGGATTGAGCATTTAGAAGTAGCACAAAAGAAATCAAGGGCTAGGATGGGTTGTTGAAGCTTCAGACACACAAGAAACACACATTTGAAGCCTTGAAGCTTCTATAAATTGGAGAAAGCACAAAGCCGAAACACACTAGTTTTTACTTAGCTTTATTTTACTTAACTTTTTATAAAAATTGTAGCTTAAGCTTCCAGCTTACTTTTTATTGTAACATTGTTGTTTTTAAGCAAATTAATTGAAATTTAAAGTTTATCTCAAGTTTCTTAAATTTTCATTTGTGAGTTCTTAAATTCGTGTTCAAATTGTGAAGAAAAGTATGTTTTTATGGTTGCTTAATAATTCCATTATCCCTAATCTCAGTTTGTTTTAATTAGTTTTAAGTTAAATCAGTTAAAAAGTTCTTTTTACTTAGTTAAGGGGGTGTTTGGTAAAAGTTCAAAATGGGTCAAATTGGGGGCTTCATGGGTTACAAACACTCAGCCACCTTTGGCTGAGTGTGAGTGACTAATTTGACCAAGAAAACCCTGTCCTGCAGTTTAAAATTTAAAATTTAGTTAACTTTGAGCTTTTGTCAAAATCTTATAAAAAATTAAGCTTTTAAAGCTTAAGCTGTGGGGACAGCTTAAGCTTCTCATTTCTGAGCTTATTTTGGTCACATATCTTTTTTTTTATTCAAAGTTGTGTCTAGCCAAATTAAAACACCCCTTGTTGCTGTCACTTGGGTTTGACCAAGTTTAAGTCAAAATTTGGCTTTACAATTTTTTTTAGAACCCTCCTTTTTAAGCCACAAATTCAGCAGCTTATATTGTTTCCTAAGCTCTCAAATTTTGGAAATAAGCTTAATTACATCCCCTTTTAATCTGTTTGTATTTGGTTTTGGCCAATAAGCTCTTAAGAGCTTATTTTCATAAGCCAAAAAAGCCCCTTGGCCACTGTTCTTGACCTCCCCTGGTGCTAGACCACACTATTAAGCCCCTTTTTTCTAGCTTATTTGAAACTAAGCATTAGGTTTTTATGCTTTTTTTAATATAGCTTATAGGACCACTCTTAGGTTTAACACTTAAAATAATTAGTTTCTTATTAGAGTATCTTAATCTTAGGCTTAAATTACCCCTTTTCTGTTTCTTATAAAAAACTGTCACCATAAGCTTATTTCATTGCTAGGCTTATTTTAGTGGGCTTAATCAAGATAACTAAGCTTATTTTAGGACACCCTATCCCTATTATCTTGTCCCCCATAAGTTTGGCTTATTTTGTTAGCTTAAACCTCAAAGAAAAAGCAAAATAAGCCCATAAGCTTATTTAGTTTCTGTCAGCCCAAAAGCCCACTTTTCTAGCTTATTAAGCCAACTAAAAGCATAAGTGCTTTTACAAAAGTTGTTCCCCTTAAGCTGATAAGTAAGTTTGCTTTTTTGAGTTTTAGCTAATAAGCACTTAGGACTTACCTTACAATCGGGGTCCACCTCAGGGACCATTTGTGTAATTTTATCTTTCATAGTTACAAGTGTTAGTCCCTGTGGTTAGTTAGCCTGTTACACCGTTTGTCCTTGTGTCCTTTTCACTGTTAGTCCTTAGGTTAACTTTAGTTAGTTTAATTAATTTAATTAATTAAATTAGGTTTAAATTTAATTAGTTTAATTACTTTTAATTCAAACAGTAACTTTTGGGCATTTTTACATTTTTAGTTTGAGTTAAACTTTTTCTTATTCTTTATATAATCTGATTTTTTTTAGAATTTTTAAGACTTTTATTTTTATTTTCTTTGTTTTTAATTAGTATTTTAAAGAATTAAAAAATACATAAAAAATACACAAAATAACAAAAAAAATCATTTTTCTTTTTTTCTTAGAAAATTATCTTTACTCAAATATGTTTGTAGAAAATTAATAAAACTAGTGAAGGGCAACTTTGCTTAAAATTCAGTTCCGGGCCCGTTTACGAACCCGATTTTCGTTTCTTACCGAATTGTTCGCAGTTTTTAGACTCAGATTTTGATTTTTTTACATTTTCTTTCAGTAGAAATATTTATAATTTATTTAATTTTGAAGAATTAATTTAGGACTTAATTTTATAATTTTAGTATTTTAGCTTACAATTAATTACCGGTTATCCAATTCCATGAGTAAGTGTAATTAGTAGTTTTAATTAAATTATTAATTATTTTTTACCTAATTATGTCCCCCGTAGAATTCCCTTAGGATTTCATTTGCCATGATTTATGCTCCCGTAGTTTAGATTCATCCGTATAACTAAAAAATTGTTTTCCCCCGATACGTATATTTAGATTCCCATTTTCCACTGCTTGATTTCCGTAGAATAATCTAGTTATTCTTTAATTAATTTTAGTTTATCTAATTTAAAAAACAAAATCATTTCTTGCTCAATTCAAATCATCAATTCATTCGTATCGATTTACCATTCCAGCCTCGTTGGTATTTACGTACCGGAAACTCTATACTACTTCTCGGTATCATTACTCTGCTTTTAGACTATCCTTACTATAATATATGATATATTTATATATTATATGATTTTAAGTATAGTCTGAGCGTATTCAAGAACCAAGGGGTTTGACAGCTTGTTTAACACCAACAAAACACACACATTTAAAACTAAACTCAAAACTCACAAGTGCTTAACTAATAAGCACTTGTGGTGTTTATAAAATTCCACAGTTTAAAGAATGGTATGAAAAACTTTGAAATTCAATTTTGAACCTTTAAACTTTATGAAAACAGTTTTTTTTTAAACAAGCTTAATAATCTATTACTAAATCTATCTTGATGACCATAACCCAAAACACAACCATTTTGACGCCTTTTTAATGTTATCCCAACACACCCTTAAAGTTTTATCTGAAAATGAATATAAAAACTATGAAAGACTAAGTAGACTGAATTTTTAGACATACTAATGATATTTAAGCAATATTGAATATTAAAAAGCTAAAAGAGCTCAAAGAATAAGCACTGAAATTAATGGCAATCTGCTAGGACAGAATAGCTTGTTTAGACAGATTTTCAAAGTAAAATCATATACTGAAATGAAAATCATCTAACATGCAAACTTCACACTAATAAGCATAATAAGTACAAATAAGCTGAAAATTAAGCTTAAATAAGCTGTGCTACAGTAATTAAAGAAAAAATTTGAAAGAAATTTACCTTTGATCCTTTTCACAAAAAGGATCTTGTGAAGACCTAAATAAGCTCTAAATCTCCTACCCAGCTTATAATTAAGCTTAACTAAGCTTTACCCCAATAAGCCATCCAATTCAGCTCATTCTTCCTTGCTTTGCTCAACATACCTTCGCTCTTTTTAGTTTTTTTTTTTGAGTAGATGTTTTAGAAAACAGATTATAGACTAGCTTAAATGAGAACTTAAAGATTTTTTAAAAAAACTTATGACTTAGAACACAAGTACAATCTCACTGATATTCAGAAAACAAAAGGACAATACAAAGAAACTTTTTAAAACTAATTATACTTGAAAAAAAACTTGTAAAACTGCTTAAAAACTTAAAACTACATAAAAACTCACTAAAAACTAACTGTTTGCCACAATGGCTTTACAAAGCTATAAATAGAAAAACTTCGACTAGGCTCTTCTTCTTTTTCTTCTTTCACTTGTGTTTCTTTTTTTTTTTTTTTTTTTTTTTTTTTTTTTTTTTTTTTTTTTTTTGAAAGACACATAAAAGGGAGTTGGCTTGTTGGTGAGTGGTTCACATCTTCAATCTTGTGCACCTTCAATTTTGCTTGGTACTTGTTAGATCAACTTTGGTCGTCGACATGAGGCATGGTGAGTGTGTGGGATATGCCAGCATTGGTCAATTTATCACAGCTGGGACAGATAGGGATGGGGGGGGTTGTAATGATTATCCATGGGGGTTGGTTTGGGTTGCAGGGTAAAAACGGTTGCAAACCCCCCCCCGTGAGTTGTTTTTTGGGGGAAAACAATGGCGGGAAAAACTGTTTTAAGTATACCATGCAAAAACTTTAGGGTTTTGCCACAATTGCCCCTCAATTTTATGCTTGTTTGCATCCATTCGTCCTTGTGATGATTAAACCCTTTTTTTGGTACCATGGAGCAACTTAAGTCCCCAAGAGTTATACACAACAATCGCATCTAAGTTCCTTGGGTGTACAAGTTTAGTGGACTTGGCAGCTTTGGCCCTTGGGGTTTTTCTTTGCCACTGAGGACATTTTTAACCCTCTTACTTTGATTATACCATTTCTTCTTTAAATATTAAGATTAGGGTTTTTATAAGTTAGTCCCTAAACTTATATTTCTATGACTTTTGCCTCGGGGTTGACTTTGGTTGACTTTGGACTTTGACAGTTGACTTTCTGTATGACATTTTGACATGATTGACTTTTCGGCTTTTGATTTGGCTTTGTCTTTCACAGTCAATTTCCATTCCTGAGTCTGGTTTGTCGTTTTGGCTTAGTTATTTCATCCTTTCTTAAATATTCGTTCCTGCACAGATACACTTAGCAAACAAGCAAATATATTGGCATTTTAAGTCCGTTTTTAGTTATTTTAGCTCGTTTTTAAAGGTAAAAGGTATGTATAATTAAACACATACCAGAGAGCGGTCTTTTCATCGACACTCAAATCTTTGGAAATTATGACTGGCAACTTGTTGTTGTCTTCTAAAAATGCATATTCGAGATGAGGCGGTAATCCGTAAGTTCTACCTCAAGAGCGGTTCATTAATTGAAGATTATGGCCAGTTTTGGCTTCACAAATTTTAAGTTCCTTCTAATTTTTTCCGGAAATTAATTCCTTGGTTCGAGGTGGTGAAGGATCACTATTAAGGAGTCTTCGAGAAAAGAATGACCCCCTCCGTCATAATAGGATTCATCAACTTATCGGTGAAGTTGGATCGTCGGCTAGAGTAAGAAAAGCATCAGTTTCTTTTAGAAGTAGAAAATCACTATCCCCGAAAGGAGTGAGAGTCGAGAAAATATTGAAACTATCGGGTCATATGTCGGATGGGATTGACACTCGCGATCACTGTCTTAAAATCTAGAAACTTCCTGATATACACCCACAAGCAATTCAACAACGTCGATTCGGTTTGCCTTCAATCATATAATTAACTGATAGCTCGAAGTTTGATCAAGATTGTAGATTTAATGGCCTCATTGCCCACTCGAAGCGGTAATTTACTTCGTACACTCTATCAAAGCAACGACCGATCTTAAGGAAACACTCCCAGAGAATTAGAGGTAATCCGAGGGTCTGGTTCAAAATCTACGACTACAAAGTCGGCTGGAAACTGGAATACACCAACTTTAACGTTGACATCTTTAGCAATACCGATCGGTCGTGAGATCGAACGGTCTGCTAGTTCTAGTGTCATATCTCATATAAGGCCTAAATTTATTAAAAATCACGAAACACTTAGAAAAGTTAAAATATCTCATATAAGGCCTAAATTTATTAATAACCGATGTCGGGACGCGCCCGATGACGTTTTATTATATATACAGTATAACATCCCGATAAACTGTCAGATTCAAACGTAACATGTAAAAGTCAAAGATAATAGTCGAAAAGGTTTAAAAATGTTGACCTGAAATTTACGGGGTGTGACAAAAAGCTTGGAATGAAAAACATGCCTCCCGAAACTCTGAAAAGTCTGGCAGAAGAAGAGGAAGAGTAATGGTGGTAACTCTTCACATATCCTATGTACTATATGTAAATAAGAAAAAATAAAAACTTAAAAGATTTTTCTCTTTTTTATATAATTTTTACAAAAAAGAAAATACAAAAATATATAACAGAAAATCAAATAGAAAAATATAAAATTAGAAAATACAAAAAATAGGTAATTGTGACTTGTCTTTTAAAAATCGATAACATTTACGGACTTAAAAATGTCATTCAATAATGACACGGTGTTGTAAATGAAGTTCGAGCAGAAGTTCTAAATATTTTCAAAACATGTCAATGGCTTGATGTTATTTCTGACAACAACCCGGTCCTCATTTTAAAAGCAAGTATTTCGACAAAAAGAAATCTTGACCTGTCAACAGGAAATTCATTTTTCTCGGGTATGAATTACTTTATATTCATACAAAGACTTGTGTATACTTTGCTATACAACCCGTTCTTTCTGAAAATATTGAACGTGTCAGTGCAATTGTTATTAAAATAGGAGAAAATCTTAATTTTTAGTGGTATAAATGTGTTGTTTTCTAAAAACAGTTCAGTCATATCAATTACATCAGAAAAGTATTTCGAAAAAAATTCTATCACTCAAACAATGACTACAACTCTTTCAATAGAAAACGGATCATTATTTGAGGGGGAGAAATGTGCTAATAATTCTTTTAAAATAATGCTTCAAAATAAAATCACGGAATAAACAAAAAAGGTTTTGGACCATATCAGATCATTTCTTAAAGGGGAGTTAATTTAATTTAACTCATTTGGGCTTAAGATGTTATTTGGTTCAATCTTTTGGGTTTAGAATGCAAGAGTTGTGGACTATTGAACCTAAGTTAACAACTAGATGGACTAAAGCAGCATTTTCCTAAGTCTATATATAATATAGAAAGTATCAAAATGGAAATGAAAAATGTACAATCCACAGGGACAAAAGTATAAACCTCAAATATGATATAACACAAATAATATTTTTTGTTACATCACTTTTTCAAAAAAACTTATAAAAATTTCTCATTCCCTCTCTACTCGTCACATTTCGCACCAACCTTAAACGAGAATCAAAACGTGTTTTCAACCCACAAGGTAAACTAGAAATCTGTTCCTAATCTCCTAAACAACATCCTCTTAAAAAGGAATATGATTAGATCATCACCTTTATCCTAAAACCCTATTTTCAAATTAGGGTTCATAAGACAAATTTGGTATCTAGTAAATTTAAGTGGGGGGGTTTGCTTTCTTAGATTGGATTTATATTCGATTGAAACAGTTTTGGCTAATTCAAACTCATTTATGAGTTTTGATGATTCTTTAGGTCGAATTTTATGCGAAATTCTTTTTAGGGCGTAAGTGTTTGTGGGTTTGAGTTTATAAAGTAGAGATGAGTTTTGTGAATGTGTTAGAAACATTATTTTATAGCTAGGAGACTTAGAAATAATCTTTGATTTGATTATTGTTCTTAGCTGCGTAATAAGTTCCTATAGTGGATAGAAATGTATGTCTGATGATTAAGCTGATTTGTACATGTGCACTTTGTACTCAGAAATTGCTTACAAAGGTTCCTTGATTCTATTGCATAAATGTTTAGCATTTCTCCTTGTAAACGCGCAAAAAGTATCCAAGAGGCTTGATTGTTGTTCTTTGTGGATATAAATGATTGTTAGATGTTACTTAAGTGATAAATGTTGCTTGTGATATTAGTTTGTATACTAAAAGTGTCAAAAAATTCTAGGTCAAGTTTATGAACACTGCGAAATATGTCATATGTATGAATTCTACGAAATATGTTACGTGTGAATGCTGCGATATAAGTCTTTCTTTTGACTGCGAAATATGTTTTGCTTGAACTCTGCAAAATATGTTTACAACGTGACTGTGGAATATGTATACAATTTGACTGCAGAATATGTAGTTACACTTGCCTGCGGAATATGTATTACACTTCTCTGCGGAATATGTTTTACTAAGGACTGTAAAATACGTATTTATTTTGCCTGCGAAATATGTAATAGCATTTCTCTACGAAACATGACAGGAGTTACACTTTTTCTGTGAAATATGTCAAAACATGAAAAGAAACTCTGCAGAAAATTTGTGCACCTTTTATGGAATATGCCAACCATTTTAGATTGTCCAGAATTGACCTGTTTGACCAATGACCACACAATGATTGTTTGACTTGGGTTGACTTTAACCAAAATTGTGGACTTTCACTAGTTTAACATATTTTGACTATTAACCTAAGTTGACTCTTAAAGATTTATGTGTTAATCCAGACTTAATCACTTGAAACATAAACACAAAGTCACTTAAAATCCATTCTCAACAACAAGAATAGTTACTCTGATATATATTATATAATATAGTATAATATATATATATATATATATATAATAAATATATATGTATGTAATTGTTTATAAACTGTATTGATAACTCCTTAAGCAGAATCATGCATTGTGAACAAGCTTAACAAGCCGCCCATGATGAAAAGTTGTTCCCTACCGAAGACAAAGTCAAGATTGGAACAAGCAACCTCAAAATGGATCCAACCTTAACTCAAAAGGAGGAAACCTATCAAGTCATGATATCATTAAGAACGCTTCCTACTACAACGCCTTTCTCATTTCTGCTGATGTACCAGAGATATACATGCAACAGTTCTGGCTCACCATCAAAAGGGTCAAGAAATCTTCTTTCTACCATGTCAAATTGATGTGGAACTATTTCGAGAAATTCTTGGTATCAGCCCAAGAGTTCCGAATTAGGAGTTCACTGTACCTCCATCAAATGATTCTTTGTTTGACTTTCTGTTGGTCCCACTTTAATAGATCAAATTCCTTAAGCTTGTTTAAGGTTTAGTTATATTAGATAAATCTAACACAACTATAGCAGAACTTTAATTTGAAATGTATTACTGATTAAGCGGAATCCTAATATTAAAATTTAGAAGAACAATAAGAAACAGTAATTTATAAAACAATAATTTCGAAAAACAAAAGCTCCAAAATTATTAATAAAATGAAGACTCTCAAAATTATTAGGGTTACCCAAAAAAAAAAAGACCCCCCTTGACAGCTATGATAATTCTATGAATGACTCGTATCAAACTCTATGCCCTAGAACCTCCTTTTATACACCAAAGAGTCCTAACAGTTTAAACAATACTTTCCTAAAATATCAAATATATAAACAAATTAAGATGAAACATATAATTTTACACAAATAACTCATATAAATCACATAAGCAGTACTAACTAACTCAACAATACTAACTTCTTCACTAGCATCATTAACTCCTTCAGCAGCATTAACTTTGTACTAACAGTAGTAACTTTTGTACTAGCAGTAGTAACTACTTAGCAGTTTTTCTTCTAAGTCTCTGAGCAACACTAATATGCACTAGCAGTAGTAACTTTACACTAGCAGTACACTGTGTACTAGCAGTAGTAAACACTTAGCATTTTTCTCTGCGTTCTTGAGCAATACTAACACAACTGAGCAGCATTAACTCTGATATGAGCAGCAGTAATACTAGCAGCATTAAGAATGCTTTTAATCCTAACAATCCTCCCCTAAACTTGATATTCTTCTTCAAAATCATCAAGTTTCTTCATTTAAAAGCTCCATAATCACCAAGAGGATGCTTCTAAACACGTCATTGATTCTTAAGCTATTTTGTGAGAAGTTTAAGAAGCTATATACCAATTCATTAAAATAATCAACCTGACTCTTCTTGTTCAGCATATTTTGTAATTGTAGATGGTAGTAATGGGATATCTCAAGTCTCCTAGCATTACACGTACACATGTTGCATCCTCAAGGAATGTACTCTATAGGAGTTATACAGCTTCCATTCCAACACTTTGTAGTCATGTTGATTCCTCCATACTGTATCTTCAACATGTGGTTCAAACATTGTCTTTAAATCTCCCCATAACAACAAATCCAAGTCTTCCACTGGTCTTGTTGACTCATATTTAGCTTTTACTAACTTGTACAAATCTTCCAAATCTTCCCTGCTAAAACTTTACGCATATGACTAAAGATTCTGATACATTGAACTTTCATCAGCTCTCATTATTTGATTAAAAGCTTTTTCTACCATCTTTGTAAATCTTCCAGTGCAACAATACTTGGAGACTTAATAGCTAAATGTACAACATCAATTACAACTTCTTCTTTATCTAGAATGACTTTCATTAGACTTTGAAGCTCTGTTATGTCTTTATCCTCATCCACCTTCTGCTTTTTAGAACTCACTAATTCTATCTTCTCCTAGCCTCTTTGAACTACCTTCCACCAAGTCTGTTCTAAAGTCAACAAATGTATTCACCCTCTTGAAAGCTCTGTCAAACATCTTCTGAATAGAATTAAAAGATTTGTTCTTCAAGTCTTTGAGCTTCTTTCCTTCCATATTCTTCAGGTAAGTACACATGATTTTTTCTTTGTTGTGCTTGGGTTGGTGGTTTGTTCCTCTTCTCTTCTGTACTTTTAGCAGCAAAGTGCTTTCTTCTTTGCTCCAAGAGTTATTGAAATAATTTTTCCTTTTTTTCAACAGACAACTCTTCTTGCTCCTCTCTTTACAGTCTTTGAGCCAATTCATAATCAACCTTAATCTTAGCCTGAATATCATCTCATTCTTCAGTCAAGGCAACATTGGCTTCATCCTTCTCCCTTGCAAGTCTCTCCTCTTCATCAAACTCAGCTTGTAACTTTTTAGCAGCTTCTTCATCAAGCATGATTTGAACATCTTTCTTCTTAGGCTTCACAGGTTTAGGTTTTATCATTTTCCCTTTGCCTTTGTCCTGAACTTCTGCTTGTGATGGTTGTTGTGAAGATCTCATTATTATAGGTGTACCCAGCTCAGTAATAACAATTCCTTTCCTTGAAGTTGGAATTGTAGCAGTTGTTGTTGTAGCAACACTAACCTTTGTTGAAGCACTGGCAGCACTAACTTTTGTTAAAGCACTGGCAACACTAACTGGTACACTTGGCTCTTCTATGACATCCCCTTTTACCTTAGGGTTTACACTTTTCAAAGCTGTAAGTGCTTAAGCCAAAGTAACTTCATCAATAGTTAAATTCACATCTTTAGCAGTAAATTCTTGTTCTACAGACACCTCATCATCATTTAAAGTATCCACATCAAACATCTCATTATCAGCATCATCTTGAACACTAACTAGGGTAATGTCTTCATCAGACATCAATAGCATAAATCCCTCCACCCCTGTTTTGGATAGCAATCCCACCCAAATCTTCTTCATATCAAAGGATTCTACCCTACTGACAAACCAACATTTGTATAATCCTACAGCTTATGAGATCTTGAACTTCTTTTCTTTCCAAGCTTCTTGACCCTCCTCTTCAAACTAGCAATTTCATTTTGTTGAGTGGTCTTTGTCTTCTCCAAATCAAGAACCCGTTGTTGTAAAATGGTACATAGTTCCATCAATTCCTTTAGTTTAAGACTATCCTCATCACTTCGAAGTGTGTTACCTCTTGCGAGAAGTGAATCATTGGAATGTTTAGATACATTCTCAAACCTAGTTTGAACAATTGTATCCCCCATGTTTTTTTGTAAACAATCCGTATTTTTTGATCATGTACGACGCTATTAAATTCACTATTTATTTTTTTTTCGTATGCATTTGCTTTTAATTTTAATCGTTACGTTAAATCGCGTAAGTTAAAAATTAACAATCAACGTAAACGGGCACCAAAAAAATTAAAGTTTACGTCAAGCAATCATTTTATTATTTTTACTAAAGTAATAATTAACTTTTATATTTTATTTTTATTGATTACGTAAAGTATCTACGTTTCGCGATAAAATACGTTTAGGCATACCCGGAACCACCAAAACTTTTCTACACTTCAACAAATGCCCACAATTATACCTAATACCCAAAAATTTACAAAATATCATCCTATATATGCATATAGGGCCGGACATAAAGAGATAGAACCAAGAAATATCTAGTTTACAAACACCTTTCCTAGAAATCATGAGATAATGTCTCTTTTAGGGAACCAAAGACCCTTTTCTTCCAAGTCTTGACCAAGACTTTCCTTAAGACCCTCCTTATGTCTATTTGACTAGTCAAGGAAGTATAAAAGGCCTTAGCTAGAGATATAACACACACACTCTTCATTTTCTTAGGTGAAACTTCACTTTCTCTCTTCTTTGCCTCATCCCCACGGCTCAAAACGAACACCCTAAACCATCCATACAATTTTTATTTTCAATATTTCTAAGTGTTTACACATCATTCCTATGATAACCTAAGATGTTTTAAAGGGTTGGTTAAGCAATTGCAAGGTTTAATCAAGTTATTGTAAGATTAGGTTTCTCTTTGAAACTATGATTTTGCTGGTGTTGCAAGCTTTGGTTTTCATCTAAACAAGGGTTTAGATTTTATAGTTTGTTTTCATCATACATCTCACTAAGGCAATCTAAAGCCCTTTATGTCTTTTACATTTGTCTTTTATGTGTAATAAGTTCTATGTAGTAAAATCAACCATTAGGTTTACTTTTAACATGTAAAACATATTCTGCTTGAGTGATTATAATATTTGTACAGCCTATTCATGTGTTATGTGAATGAATAAATCATGGACTAAGACCCTAACGATTAATAGACTTTTGATAAAATATGTGTTATAATGGACTAAAAAAAAGTGGTTAAACTAAAAAGTTATAAAAACTAGTTTTAAACATATTTTTCTAAAAATATTCAAAAGTTGCTGTTTTAATTCGAAAAATAAAGCCTTCATTTTATATTTTTATAAAATACTACATGTCATGACGATTCCAAAATGATAAGAAACTCGAAAAACCGATTTATAAAAAAAAGATACACGATTCAAGTTTACGTTAAATATATACTTTTATAAAACTATTTTTACAAAAGTTACTATTCACCACAGAAACTTATACTTTTAAAACATCAATAAATCAATAAAACTTTTAAATACGAAGACGTACTCGAAAGAAACGCTAAAAACGGAGTTAAAACGAATAAGTTACGACATTTACGATAACTAAATCTATAAAAATAAATATATAACTGTTATGAACAGTAAAATCACTATTCATACAGAAAACTCAAATTTGAAAATGTTATATTTTGATAACCCCGTCTTAATACCAATAGCTTAGACGTAAGAAAACGAAAGAAAACGACTAAAAACGAGAAAGTTACGCCAGTTTACTAAAGTAATACTTATAAACGTTTTTTACTTTATAACTATGAATTTCACTAAAACGATAGATTGGTGATATAGCTAATATAGAATTATATGTGGTATTAGAATCAAAGTGCTAAATTACTAGGGAGTTTCAAAATGAGGCCTCATCGGGTGGCGTATCGACGAGTTGTTGGATATTATGAATTTAAAGTGTCCACTCCACAAACGTCACTACATGAACCCTTATATTATGATAGCCCAAACGATATATGATGAGCAAATACGACCTAAAAATATCAAAGTGTTTAGTACATATACGACCTATATATAATCAAAGGTTTAGTACTTATACGACACTATATTTGATTAGGTTGCTTCGATCGTAAGCGTGACGCATTTTTCTATGTTAATACTTGTTGATTACCATTCACTCGAGTGAGTTCATAGCCGCCCCCTTTTTCTACTATTGGCTTTATTAAATCCGGGGAGATTACATGTCTGATTTCTGGACACAAGTGTATTCAAACAGTAATGCTATATCCAGAAAACATTTTAGTGCCTAAGTCTAACGTATTGCCAATTAAGTCCCCTTTATCATGTACCGTTAAATACCTGCTGGGTATACGCTAGTGTTATGGATAAATCTATCGGGACTGACCATCCTCAGTCTGGGCAGTGGTTTACAGTTGACCATTGACGCTTTAACATTTGAAGAAAAATTCGTATAGATGTTTGGCAACTCTTATTTAGAAAATTCGTAGGATGTTTTTGAAGACATCTGTATCCGTGTTGGGGCACAAATCTCCGAATACAGGTTTGATTATAGTTTGAATACGTTAAGGTTTGTAACCTGAGCTTAGGCAATAATACAAGTGTTGGTACTATTGAATGTGTATTCATAATCTACTATTACTTAAATCTTGTGGTCTACGCTATTTCCGATAAACCTATGAATTCACTGACAATTTTGTTAACGTTTAGCATGTTTTAATCTCAGGTGCTGAGGTATAAGCTTGGATGGGAGCCGTGACGGATAATCTAATAGAGGGTTCGATTGTCTAAAATTCAATAACTTTATGTCTTATAAAATCTTAATGTCCTTTTAAACAAAACTTATGACCAACGTGAAAACTCTGATTCTTTTGTAATGAACATCAATGAATCTTATTTTTTAACGACCATTTTAAGGTCGTTTTCTAAATCTGATTTTGTACTTTGACGTAGCACCCCTTGTAACCCTTTCCGCTACCCACGACCTGATTTTGGGGGTGTTACAGATGGTACCATAGCCAAGGTTATTTTTGGGGTGTTAAAAGAATTTTCTTTCTTTCATTTTTAAATACAAAATCCTCATCGCTAATCCGATATCCACGCGCGGCGTATTCCCTGATCCTACTTACATTTCTGATTGTTATTATTGCTTATATATAATACTAATATATTAATAGATAACTTGCGTTTTAAATTCGATCTCTTACGTCTATCTTTTGACATATCATATCTATTTCCATCGGTCCACTTATATAAATATTGACCATTCAGAATTAAATTATGATTATTTATCTCACTTATTCTATTTTCCTTTTCTCTATTATTATCCAAACGTGCCATGACTTTTGCATACCTTTACAAATTCTTAACGAATTGGTGTACTTTGTGTGCCAGAATCATGCCGTCCTAAGAGATTGTAAGAAGAAATCTTTTAAGAGGATCGTGTAAAAGCGATGGCCAAAGCTATTGAAATATAGAAAAGACAAGAACTGACTCAAACAAAGCTGGTGGATCTAGATCAGCAAATCCGGAGGGGGGGGGGGGGGGGGGGGGGGGGGGGGGGGGGGGGGGGGGGACTGTTGCACCATAGATGCATGGATGTTCGTATAAGAACATTTACGAACTGCAAACCTACACACTTTACAACGGGATTGAAGGTGTATCGACTGAAACGTTAGGTTTCGAAAAGAGATAGAGCACATGTTATTGGAGATATGCAAATAGTGTTAGAAGATGACAAGTTTAAGTTTAGCTATGTGCACGTACGAGGGTCGTGACTCTGACCTGGAGGAAACGAAGTTCAAAACTTTGGACTTGCTAATGCTAATCAGATCCCCTGGAGCAACGTAAAAGCTATGATGACTACTGAATACTACCCAGCAACTGAAATCCAAAGGATGGAGCAAGAGCTTTAGACTTTGACTTTGAAAGGAGATGACATCGAGGCATACAACAATCGCTTCCACGAACTAGTTTTGATGTGTCCTGATTTTGGGTCAACTGAAAAGAAAAATTGAAAAGTACATCGAGGATTTCCTGAGGGAATCAAAGAAATGTAACTTCTTTAAGCCTGCGACTTACTTGCATGATGCAATCAACCATGGCTCTAGAACTGATGAACAAGGGTGTTCAGCAAAAGGCATTAAGGATCGGAGATAGCAATAAAAGGAAGTGGGAAGACCAGCAAGGGAACAACCATCACCAGCAGCAAAACCGAAGACAAGAAGCTGCTAAGGTTTATGTTGCAGCCCCAGCTAAGGGTAGAGGCTACGCTGGGAACTTACCATGGTGCAATAGGTGCAAGGCACATCATCAGCCGGGTCCGTGTCCTCCTAGGTGTGGTACATGTCACAAGCTTGGTCACCAGGGGGGGCAGGGAAGGGGATTGTCGAACTAGGATTCCTGAAAGCAAAGCGATAATCGCTACAGAATGTGACATGCTTTGGTTGTGAGAATCATGGGCACTACAGGTGTGATTGCCCAGAGTTAAAGAACCGAAACTAAGGAAACCAAGTTAAAGGTACTGAAGCACATGTAATGATGCATGCCTTAGTAGGAGGAGAAACCAATCAAAACCTTAACAACATGGAGTGAAGAGTTTCAATGCTTAGAACTTATCCCTTAGGAAATTCTCGCTTAAATTTACTGTTGTAACTTTCGCTTCAATTTATGTTGTACTGAATGATTTCAGTAGCTATCCAAAGTGTTCAGAGTTTTCTCGGTCATGTCGGTTTCTACCGACGGTTCATTAAGGATTTTTCCAAAATTTCCTGACCGATGACTTATCTTCTTGAGAAAAATACTCTGTTCATCTTCTCCAATGAATGTATTCAAGCTTTTGAAACGTTAAAGAAAAAACTTACCAAAGCTCCAATCTTGATTGCCCCCGACTGGGACTTACCCTTTGAGCTTATGTGCGATGCAAGCGACTTTGCCATAGGTGTAGTCTTGGGGCAACGTCATGAAAAACACTTTAGGCCAATACACTATGCTAGTAAAACAATGAACAAGGCAGAATCGCATTACACCACGACGGAGAAAGAAATGTTAGCCGCGGTGTATGCCTTCGAAAAATTCCGGTCTTACCTCATCTTGAACAAAAGCATAGTGTATACGGATCAGTCCGCCCTCAAATATCTATTTGCGAAAAAAGATTCCAAGGCGAGATTGCTCCGGTGGGTTCTCCTCTTTCAAGAGTTCAAATTCAAAGTAATTGACACAAAAGGAGCCGAGAATCTCACGGCTGATCATCTTTCTCGATTAGAAAATCCTTATGAAAATGTGCTCGACCCAAAGGAGATAAATGAAACATTTTCTCTCGATACACTTAATATAGTGACTTTTCGTGGTGACTCAAGTACCCCGTGGTTTGTCGATTTTGCAAATTACCAGCGATGCCGTCCCAACAAAAGAACAAGTTTTTCAAGGATGTTAAACACTACTTTTGGGACGACCCTATTTGTTCAAAATATGTGCGGATCAAGTGATCTGGCGGTGTGTTGCGGGCCAAGAAGCTTTTGATATCCTCATAGCTTGCCATAGTGGACCCATCGGAGGACATTACGGTGCCAACTACACCGTCAAGAAAGTTTTTGACTCAGGATTTTATTGATCTACAATTTACCGTGATGCCCATGACTTGGTCACCCGATGTGACACTTGTCAGGGTCAAGGAAAAATTTTGCAACATGATGAAATACCACAAAATTCCATTCAAGTTTACGAAATCTTTGACGTGTGGGGCATCGATTTCATGAGGCCATTCCCGTCTTCACGAGGGAACAAATACATACTCGTGGTCGTCGACTACTTGTCAAAATGGGTCGAAGCGAAAGCGCTCCCCACTAATGACGCCCAAGTTGTTTGCAAATTTCTTAAGTCTCTCTTTGCCCAATTCGGTGCCCTTCGTGCTATCATAAGTGATCACGGAACCCATTTTTGTAATGACCAGTTTGCAAACATCATGCTTAAATACGGAGTTACTCACCGTCTCTCCACCGCGTATCACCCACAAACAAGTGGAAAGTTGAGGTATCCAATCGTGGTTTGAAACGAATTCTTGAAAGGACCATAGGTGAGAACCGTGCCTCTTGGCCGGATAAATTAGATGACGCACTTTGGGCCTTCTGTACCGCTTACAAAACACCCATCGGGTGTACTCCATACAAGCTCGTGTACGGAAAGGCATGTCATCTACCGATCGAGCTCGAGCACAAAGCCTATTGGGCCTTGAAGCATGCAAACTTTGACCTTTCGACCGCGGGTGATCACCGTAAAGTTCAACTCAATGAACTAAATGAACTTCGTGATCAAGCCTATGAGAACTCTTTGATCTATAAAGAGAAAACAAAGAGGATCCATGACTCAAAGATCAAAAATCGCGTTTTCAACGTCGGTGATCAAGTCCTCCTCTTTAACTCTCGATTGAAGATGTTCTCGGGCAAGTTAAAATCCCGTTGGTCCGGACCGTTCACCATTGCCCATGTCTTTCCATATGGCACCGTTGAGTTATCTCAAAACTCCGGGCCAAATTTCAAGGTGAACGGTCATAGAATTAAGCACTACTTTGGAGGGGACGTACCACAATTGGTTGTCCCGGATCTCCAAACCTTCCCCAAGGACAAATGAATTCGAGGATTGGGTCAAGCTTAGTGACCCTAAACAAGCGCTTCGTGGGAGGCAACCCATGCTTATCCGTAGTTATATTATGTAGTAATGAATAAGTGTTTTTTGTTGTGAGGAGGTGTGCCTCTTTCCTTTCTTGTTTGCTTGTGTTTTTGTGGTTTATTGTCCAGGATTGTCCTGGATTTTTGAAGCCTCTCGTGCTCGCGGTTTTGTCCTTCGATCACAAGAGCTTCAAATCCTCAGCTTCATTTGGGAAATCCAATATCCTAATCTAATCGACTAACGTTTATCTTTAAGCATACTTAATAAACGGCTTAGGATTTACGTAGAGACCCTTCTTAAAACATTGAGGACAATGTTTAATTCTAGTATGGGGGGATCTATCGATTTGATTATGCCTGCAGTCGTTGTTTTCACGTAATCCTGTTTTTACCACCAAAATTTCAAAAAAAATTCAAAATTTTCAAAAACAAAATAAGTGTTTTGTCACAATTTTGACTTTTCTACTTGGTAGAATAAGAATAAATTTTGACTCGATCAAGTGTGTTGAGCTCTAGCTTGTTCCTTAACGTTTAGGCTAAGCGTTCGCGATTTTTGCGAAGAACAACAAATGATAGAGTTAAGTATGAGTGGGATGCTAAACAAGGATTATTTGGAAATCTTAAGAGCTTATGTGTGTAATTTGTGGCTTTTTCTCCCATAAGCTCTTAACCAGACTAATAATACATGCTATTTTTGGAGATTAAACTTAAATCAACAATTTTTATGTAGTATATAGCAAAAATTTTAGTCTTTGTTCAAACTTATACTTATATTTTATTGTTGTTTTTTTTTTGGTGTTTTTTTTTTTTTTGTTTTGGTTGTTGTGTTGTGGTTTTTTTTTTTTTGTTTGTTTTTTTTTTTTGTTGGGTGTTTTGTTTTTTTTTTGGTTTTGTTGGTTTTTTATTGGTTGGGTTTTTTTTTATTTTGGTGTTTTTTTTTTTTTTTTTGTTGTATATGTGTTGAGCTCTAGCTTGTTCCTTAACTTTTAGGCTAAGCGTTCGCGAATATTTGCGAAGAACGAAAAATGATAGAGTTGATTATGAGTTGGATGCTAAACAAGGATTAGTTGGAAATCTTAAGAGCTCATGAAATGTAAATTTGTTTTTGGCCCCCCCCCTTTTTTTTTTTTTTTTTTATCCTCCCCCCATAAGCTCCTAACCGGACTAATAATACGTGCTATTTTTGGAGATTAAACTTAAAACAACAGTTTTTATGTAGTGGATATCAAAATTTTTAGTCTTTGTTCAAATTTATACTTATATTTTTCAAAAAAAAAGGTCTTCTCTATATATTGTAAAAAAAATGAAAAATGAAGAAAAATGAAAAATATAATAAATATAAACTGTGGGCTGATAAAAGTTTGCTGCATCTTGCCGGCTCACAACCGATGTTACAGCCTTCTAAAAAAAGCCCATAGTAAGAATAATAATCCGAGACTGATAAAAGTTTGCTGCATCTTGCCGGCTTACAACCGATGTTGCAGCCTTCTAAAAGGTCGAGGGTTACAATTGCACAATGCAAGTGATTTTAAATATTAAGTGTGAATTAATAAATGTTAGATCTCTTTTTGTTAAATTTAAATATGCTTTTGAACTTTGACTATTTCATTTTAAGTTTTTAAATAAGCTATGTGTATACGGGAAACCTAAGAGTTTATGAAACCTAAGGTCCGTGAGTCCCGATACTAGTCTCTGTGGGGTGTCAAAAGCCTGGTCACTTAGCCGCAAGGTTGGGATGTGCCGAGACGAAAGTCGCTACATGGGATGATCTCGCCTCGAAGATCATTATTCTCGGGGTGGAAAATGAAAACATAGATTATGCAATACGTTGATCTATGGTTGAAATTCAAAATACACATTCAACCTAACAATAGTACTAAATTGACGGGAGTGAAAAGTTCACAAGTTGTCAAATATATAGTGATAGCATCCGAACTGATATTTATCGATGATTTCGTTTAAGCTTGGTTTGGAGGCGAGTGAAAAATCAGGACGATAATGTTAATCCTTTTTTGGGGCAATCTCGGATCGAAATCATCTTGTTCATGATCCCAAACGGTTATGAAAATAATGAAAGTCAAATTAGTTAGTTACATATATAAAAAATGAGAAAATAGGAAAAATACAAAAATATTAGTGGTAATAAGTATATATCTTTAAAAATGGTAAAAATAAGGCTTCTCTGAACTATTGATTCTTTAATTCCCCTCGATGAACACTTAGCTACTTTTTGAGGTAATTAGTCGAGGGAGATTGAGATTCTTAGTTTTTTAAGTGCTTACTTATAGCATTGCGTGTGGACACGCAATAGTTTAGTATAGGGGATTTTGGTATGCGTTTAATTACACATACCTTTTACCACTAAAACCGGACTTAAATGACTAAAAACGTACCAAAAATACATTGTAATTGTATGTTTTACATTTGTATTATGCAGGTAATGGATATCCAAGAAAAGGACAAAAATCGAAGCCAAAACGACAAAAACCGAGCACGAGAACGGAAAGAGCATGAAAATCAAGTCAAGTCAAAGCCAAAAGTCAATAAAAAGTCAAAGTCAAATCAAGTCAAAGTCAACCCCGAGAAGTGGATTTGGAAAGAGCATCGAAAACCGAACCCGAAAACCTAATTTGCCAAAAGTGGGCCCACCCGTACCCACCTAGTGGGCCCGGGTCAGCCCACTTATACACTTATAAACCTTAAACCTTAATAAAAAGCCCAAACCATTCCTTTTTATAACCGGCCCAAACACCAAGCCCAACACCATACCCGTTACCCCTTATAACACCCCTTTTTTCCCCAACCCTTTTATAGCACCCCCGTTAGTCCTTTAAGGACTAACGGTGCAAACATTTATAAACTCCAAGGGCCATAGAACTGTTCGATACATGAAGTATATATTGTAGGATTGATCGTCAATGCATGCCTTATAGAGTGTGCATTTAGAAAATCCACAATTTGTTCAAACCCATCACTTTCTGCGGGTTTAGACAAAAACACGGCCATATTATGAGTATCCGCAAACTTTAGATTCGCCATTTGTGTTGAATTTTGATAATGGATGATAAAATTGAGTTAGGATTTGTAATTAGAGCGTATTTGAAAGAGTGAAATCGATTAAATGATTGATTGAAACCCTTAATCGAAGTATTTATGAAAATACCCTCAACATCATTAACTTTCACACAGCAGTAGTAACCCAGCAGTAGTAAGTTATGCCTAACAGCATTAACTTAGAACCAGCAGTAGTAAGTTATGCCTAGCAGCATTAACTTTGAGTCACTAGTATTAACTCCAACTCCATTCCAAACAACTTTTCAATCATCAATCTAACACTTTTCTTTAATTTTCCTACAAAATGTTAGTCCAAAAACCAAGAAAACACAAGCCATAGCAATTTTCACAATCATCACAGTATCAATTATACCTAACAGTATTAAGTATAACTAATAGTTGTAACTCAGCAGTATTAAGTATAACCAGCAGTACTAATTATACCTAACAGCGGAAACTTTTAATGACATGAATAACAGTACTAATTCATACAAAACTCTACAAAAACATAAAGAGATAAAAGACTTTAAAGATTCATAATTCCAATACTAACAATCAAATATTGAAATCTACTTACATCAAAAGCTTTTGTAAGCAAATCTGCAACATTCTTGTCAATATGGATTTTGACCATTTGAATCAATTTCTTTTCATTGCAATCTCTAATAAAATGATGTCTAATCTCTATATGCTTTGTTTTTTTAATGAAAAACAGGATTTTTAATTATGCAAATAGTACTGTTATTGTCAATAAAGATCTTGGTATGCATAAAATTGTACCCATAATCAAGTAGTTGATTCTGAATCCAAAGCACTTGTCCACAACAACTTGAAGCAGCCACATACTCAGCTTTTGTTGTGGAATTTGCAACCACTATCTATTTCTTGCACTGCCATGATATTAATCCACATCCAAGAAATTGACAACCTTCTGTTGTAGACTTCCTATCTAAGTTTGCTCTTGCATAATCACTATCAGTGTATGCTACCAAATCAAAAGGAGAATCTTTTGGATACCAAAGGCCCAATTTTGGTTGACCTTTTAAGTACCTAAAAATCCTTTTCACAGCATAAAGATGTGAAACCTTTAGATTGACTTGGTATCTAGCACAGGCACACACTGCAAACATGATGTCAGGTCTTGAAGATGTAAGATACATCAATGAACCAATCATTGACCTATACATATGAACATCCACTTCTTCACCATCTTCATCCTTAAGCAAATGCTTTTGAGTTTTCATTGGTGTGCTTGCAGTCTTGACTTCTGTAAACCCAAAATTCTTTAAAATTTCATCAACATATTTATCTTGACTAATAAATATGCCATCCTTCTTCTGCTTCACTTGTAATCCCAAGAAGAATGTAAGTTCTCCCATAGAACTCATCTGAAATTTCTCATGCATCAACTTCTCAAATGCAAAGCATAGCTCCTTCTTTGTTGAACCAAAGATGATATCATCCACATAAACTTAGACCAGTAAAATATCACCTTTGTGCCTTTTGATGAATAAGGTCTTGTCAATTTTCCCTCTTTGAAACCCATTGTTCAACAGATATGTTGACAAGGTTTCATACCAGGCTCTAGGAGCTTGATGTAGTCTATACAATGCTTTTTCAACCTTGTATACTTTATTAGGAAAGTCTGGATCTTTAAATCCTGGTGGTTGGCATACATACACCTCTTCTTTAATCATCCCATATAGAAAAGCACTCTTTACATCCATTTGATACACCACAAAATCTTTAAATGAAGCATAAGCTAAAAATAGCCTAATTGCTTTAATTCTTGCAACATGGGCAAAGACTTCATCATAGTCAATCCCTTCTTCTTGTATGTACCCTTGAGCAACCAATCTTGCTTTATTTCTTATCACAATTCCCCTTTCATCCTTTTTATTCCTGAAAACCCATTTAGAGCCTATAGCCCTTTTTCCATTTAGTAAATCCACTAAAGTCTAAACTTCTTGTAACTTGAATTGTAGAAGCTCTTCCTACATAGCCTCTATTTAGCTTGGATCCTTCAATGCATGAATTACCTTTTTAGGTTCTTCCCATGATAAAAAGCAAGCAAACAAGCAGTTTTAAAGGTCTTTATGGTTTGTTCTTTGTTGAATAGTACTAACAAACCTATGTTCCTTCAAATTCTTTGACATCTTTATTGTTTGTGTAGATGATTGCAAATCTCCAATCACTTGATCAAGAGGATGATCTTTATGAACTCTTGTAGTTGGAATAGGACTGACTTGGATTGTTGTATCCAAATTGTTTATGTCAGCCTCTGCACCATCATTTTTATCATCTCTTGAGAAGTCAAATATGCTATAATCTTCTAAAGAAGGCATGTTTGGATCAAATGGAAGTTCAATGCTTGTTTTTACACTAACAATATTAACCTTATTTGTGCTAGCAGTATTAACATTGTTAATGCTGTGAACATTATCTTCCTTCTCTTGATCATTAAATTCACTATCTTTTCTTGGATCTTCATCAACCTTGTTTCCATCATCACTTGAAGGTTTGGATCCATCATCATGAGAACTCTTTGGATCTTGGGAATATGGTGGATCAGCAGTCCATAATGGTAGCAAAATGTAATTTTTGACAGGTTATGTCTCCTTTCTAGCTTGACCTACATTATCACTTGCTTTTGTACCTGCAAAATCATTAGACTGTGTACCTGCAACAATTGGCTCATAATTCATTGTTCTTGTTAGTGCATCAATATCAAATAGCCAATCTGGTCTACTACCTACAGCATTAGGTATACTCTCACTAAACCTAATATGCAAGTTTTCTTCCACTATCCTTGTTATACTATTGAATACTCTAAAGGCTTTGCTATTCAAAGAGTATCCAACAAAGAAACCTTCATCAGCCTTACCATCAAATTTGCCTAAGTGATCTATGGTATTAAGAATGGTAACAGGACACCCAAATGGTCTCATAAAACTTGAAGTTGGTGTTCTATCATGAAAAAATTCATATGGGGTCTTGTTATGAGGCTTAACTACTAACACTCTATTTTGCACATAGCAAGCAGTAGTAACTGCTTCTGCCCAAAAAGTCGTTGGCAACTTAGAATCAGCTAGCCTAGTTCTCGTAGCCTCAATTAGTATCATATTCCTCCTCTCAGCAACTCCATTTTATTGAGGAGTTCTAGCTACACTAAATTGTCTCAAAATACCCTTCATCTCACAAAACTGATTCATCTCTCTGTTTTTGGATTCAGTCCCATTATCACATCTAATCACCTTAACCTTGTGATCTACTAGATTTTCTATCCCAGTTATAAAGGACTTAAGAATGCCACTAGTCTCATCCTTAGTAGCTAGAAAGAAAACCCATGTAAACCTACTGTAATCATCTGTGACAACTAGGCAATACATTTTCTTCATAAGGCTTTTTACAAATGTTGTAAGACTGATTGAGTTCTTTGTTTTGAACTTACAAGAGGCTCTGTACTGCTTTCCCTTTTGACAAGCAACATAGGTTTGATCATTTTCAAAAAGTTTGGAAGGTAAACCTCTTACAAGATTTCCCTTAACCAATTTATTCTTGGTTTTAAAATTTAAGTGACCTAGCCTTCTATGCCAAACTTTAGATTCATCAAATGTGGCTTTTGAAAAAAGGAAA
>BQNB010022541.1:5416-62888 GCA_026074375.1 Tanacetum coccineum | reverse complement strand
TTAAAGTCAAAGAATTTCAAAGAAGTTTCCGTCACTCTGATACCGAACGTCTTTCTCAAAGTGACGAAGTGTTAAAGTTTCAAGAAAGATGCAACATTAAAGCTTTTCAAGTCAACAAATCAAGACAAGTATGAGCATGTCGGTCCAGAAGTCACAAGTTTACAAGATGGCGAAACGAGATTTGCTTGGTTGATGATCTTAAGGTGCTCAAGATCACATTTTCACATTCAAGATAAAGAAACAAGCTCAAACCTAAAGTCAATGATCACTACATCAAATCATAAATTAATGATTGAAGTTAAACGAGCTCAAGACTAAAGATGAAGCATAATATGCTAGGTTTAAATTTTATAAAATAGAGTGACCTCCCTTAGGGGGAGATTGTTAGGAACACAAAAGTGTCGGTCACTTCCATAGATAACAGTCGTTAGCTCGTTATGTAATTTTTGGAAACTTACATAGGTAGTTAGACCAAAGCCCATGGATAAGCCCATTAAGCCAAGGCCCATCCACCCCTTGTAAGTATATAAACACCTCTCCATGCCTTGGAGAGGTTGGTTGGTTGGTTGTATGTTTCATTTTTACTTAATGCATTTCATGTTCTTTAATTTCTCTCACTAGAAAATACATCCTTCCTTCCCACTTTCTCTCTCTAGTTCTTGTTGTTAAAGATTACTAATATTCTTCAGCCGCCCACCCCAGACGCTCCCTTTTTTGTCTTTTCTGGGCGAGGTGTTTTCTGGAACATTTATAGCCGTTTTTAGGTAGAAAATTTGAATTCAAAATATTTATTTTGAATAAAACATTTCTTTTAAATCTAAAAATGTTTTTTAAAAGTTATAAAAATGTTTGTGACATTTTTTATGAAAAATGTGAGGTTAAATAAAAAATCCTTTGATCACAAAATAAATGAAGCATTTATTTATTCATACCTTAAGTGATTTACGTCGGGTGTAAACTTCGTCGAAGCAGACTTGAGACGTTGAGAGATGTTGTCGTGTGAATGCATTGATGATTTGTGATCACGAGTAACTTAAGCACTTTACGTTATGTGTTATAAGTTACATGTTTGTCATCACCAAAACATGAAGAGAATGCATAGATTAAATATCGTAATATTTCTACCAACAGGTTCTTCTAGAAGGACGCGTGACGTGCATATGTTGGCTGAAAATGGAATATATAAACGTGCCAGGAAGGGCAGTTTCGGTATTATTGAAATTATGAGGGTTTTAAGGGTAGTAAAAGACCAAAATACCCCTGATGGTGTTGGGCTATAAAAAGGATGCAGATCAGACGCATAGGGGGTGTGAGGTAGTAGGTGTTTTTTTTCACACATAGCTTATTAGTAGGAGTAGGAGTAGGATTAGATTTAGATTTTAGCTTATTTTGGTTTGCTTATTGTAAAAGCTTTTAAAAGCTTATTTGTAACTCTTGGCTTTTATTTAAATGAAGATGAAGTTTTTAAAGGTTGGTGTTTCTCTAGCTTATTTTCTTTCTGATCCTCTTTTCTTTTTATTATTATCTTTTTAGCTTATTTTCAAATAAGCTCTTGTTAGTTTATTTATTTTTGGATCTTAAGCTTATATTCGAATAAGCTCCTTATAGCTTATGTCATCTAAGCTTATTTCATATTCTTGTTTGTCTAAGCTTTTCGAATCCCGAGCTGCTACTCTATATTGTCCTCCTTGTGGTAATGGTACACCAAACTGAGTGTAATATGCTTCTTCAAAGGTTTTTCCTTCTTCTTTAAATGGACAGTCTTTGGTGTAGTGGGGTCCTTTACATAGCTCATATCCCACCTTAGCAGCATATACTTTTTCATTAACCTTCTTGATTTCTCTTCCAAGATTATTAAGTTGTACTTGGATGGCAGCTAATCCATCAGAAGTTTTAGTACTTCTTGTCTTAGATGTTCCGTTGTGCCATTTTTGAGAATATTCGGCCATCTCTTGGATGGCTGTTTTTGCATCGGCAGCTATCTTAGTTGGTATCGCACCTTTTGAATCAATAATTTGTCTAGTCGAAACTTCCAATCCATTATAAAACAAGATCACCTCCTGCATATCCGTTAAGTAGTGTTGAGGGCATTTCATTAATAGTTCTTTGGGAATTTTCCATGCTTGTAAGGTTTCATCAGGTTCTTGCTGAAAAGTTATGATCTGCTCTATTTACTTAGTAGTTCGGCAGGTGGACAATACTTGCTTAGAAAATTTTCGTCTTTTGATACTTATAAGTTGTTTAATTGAACCAGATGGTTTGTTCCTTAGCCAATGACTCGCAGCTCCAATGAGGGACATAGGGAAAGCTCGAAGCATTATTTGGTCTTGAGTTATATTAGGAATATGGAATAAATCGACAATCTCAAGAACTTTTTCAATATGCTTGTTCGCATCTTCATGATCCGGATCGCTGAATGTGTGGTCACGTAGTTCTTTGATAAATTAGCCTTTTAGTTTAAAGTGATCTTTGGCAACGATTTTAGGCTGATTAACACCCGATCCATAATCACCTCGGGTCTTGCACATGTACTCTTCTATGGTTTCCGCCATTGTTTCTGCAACTTCTTCTTCAGAATGTTCTTCTAGATCAGAAATAGTCGAAGTAGGTGACTCGTTCTGTTAAGATTGGTGACTTGAAAAAGCTTCTTGACAAGAGAAATTCTCGTTTCAGATTTTTGAAAGGTGTAAATATTTCCTTTGTTGAACTCCTTGTCATGCACTACCTGAAACATAGGATAACCAATCAGTAGGATAGGCTCGGAAGAAAGAAAACATAGAATATCATGCTCGGAAATCAATACGGATGAATTGTTTAAGATTTATTATTATAGGTGATCGATCGCCGTTTTCAATTTCTATTGCATACACCGAATAGTCTGATGAATGAGGTTCCGCTGTATTGGTCGAAAGTAGTTACAAGTATTCAATTTCTCATGAATACGCCGTTCAGGTTATGGACTTAGATACAGTGTAAAGAAAATAATAAATCAAACAAAACAAACAAATACAAAGCAAACAATAATAAATAACAATTTACAGGAAATTTTACACTAATCTAAATTTCAACTAATTCTAGGGGTTTAGTTAATCTAGGGTTAAAACCTAAATATTATAATAAAATTAATGATTTAAACAAATTCATCTTCGGCAAGGCGCCAAAAATCTTGACGTGTTGTTGTAGTTTTAGTATTATTTATATATTAAGTTTTACATTTAATTTTTGAGAATATACTAAAAACTCAACACTTAACAGCAGTATACCCGATCAGATGTAGCTTCGTTGGTAAGTAGGGTGTCGATCACTAAGAGCGAGAGCGTTAATCTTTTAGTTGTATCAATATTTTGTTTAACTAAATTAAGTTAATTTAAACTATGTTAATTCTAATCTATGTTAAACTTATGCTAAACCTAGTTCTAACAGATAATGGGGGGTTTCAGTCTGAGAGACGGGCACAAGTTTGGTGGTGACTTAAATCAATTTAAAACACAATAATACACGCAAGCAGATAATCAAAAGATAGAAGAGCGGTCTAGCCAATTATAAGAAAACTGTATTAACCATGATTAATCCAATTAAATCGCTTGTTTGTTTATTTTAGTGCAATGGAGTGCTTATATTCGAGGAAGCTATCATTCAAGGATTTAGGCTGTACTTCTTTCTAAAACCTAGACACGTCAATTCTGTCACAATTAAACGCATCCGCATAAAGCATCCATTTGCTGATTATAATCTATCTTAGAGATTAATAATGGTGATCTTATTAAACCCTAGCCCATCAAGGACTTTACCCACTTAGTTGTTATTGGAACTTTATATACTAGTAGTTCTACTGTCCGAGTCTTCTACAAAGGAAAGAAGAAGTTAGACTAGGTCTCCTGCTAGATAAACTTATTCCATCTAAGCGATTGGAACAAAAGATAGGTCAATATTTGTGATCTTATTATTCTTGATATATAACAAATTGCGGATATTGGAGAGCCATCGGCTATCTAGTAGCTAGACAATTGTGCATTCCTAGATCTAGATGAATGATGGTGCATAACTTAAGCACTAAAAAAGTAATGATTTGATAACATAATCATCACAACCAACAGATAAATTAAGCAATCGATATACACAATCTAAACATTTATATCTTCATAATCACGGTATACCCATTGGTATTAGCCCATAACCTTGTAACTAATACGATTATTCAAGTCAACCAAGGTCTACTAATCGAGTTAAACGAATGATACCAAAAATCAAACGATTGAAAGAGTATAGGTGATTACAAGGTGTTTTCTATGTAATTAGAAGCTTTGTTTGACCTCTTCTGCTCTTCTTGTCTTTTGAAAATCAACTTTTGTGGTTAGGGTATTGAAAATATGATCAAGCACACCTAAAACACGTTTTTAGGTTTTCTATTTATAGTGTCTGGAATTTCTTCGATACACCGTATTGGTTGAGGTCAATACGGCGTATTAGGAGTTTTCTTGGAGTAGGGACCACGCTCAATATCTTTTAGTATCTTTGTATAGTATATCTTGGATACGGCGTATGATATCTTCTGGATACGGCTGATGACATCAAATAACGTCTATTTTATAGCATCATTTATCCCATGTAATTAACCCACTTTGGATAATTATTGCAAAGAATTGTTACTTAATCGTTTGTATTTAAGAATTGCAGTAATTATGAAGTACTTGATGAAGATTAGCAAAAAGGCACGCATTTTAGAGCTTAAATGAAGAGTTCGAGAAAGTCTACTGATCTGACAACCAATACGCCGTATTATTCTAGACCTATACGACGTATCCAAGACTTTGACGAATTAAAAAACCATTGCTTGACTTCGAAGAATACGCCGTATCCACATCAACGATACGCAATATATAATACTTTGGTCAATGAAGAAGAACCAACTAGTTTTACCCAATATGTCGTATCCATCAAGAAGATACGGCATATCTGTGCCTACATGTCACACTACGACAATGGCGAAAACTCGGGAATGCAACATAATGATCAATCATAACACAAGGTACAAAATAAAGAAAACTACATTGCATAAACTCCAAGTGCTATGGGGGTAGGCAATCAAAAACCTTGAACAAAACTCAGTGATTCCCAAATCAGTAAACTCCAAATCTACAAATCTCTTACATTTATTCATATGCCCTCGTAGGGGACTGATCCGGCTCAGACTACACCTTAAAATACATATAATATAATAAAATATCAAATATATAGTAAGGATAGTCTGAAAGCAGAGTCAATGATACCGAGAAGTAGTATAGAGTTTTCTCGGGTCGTAAATCCCCAACGAGGCTGGAATGGTAAATCGATACGAATGAATTGATGATTTGAATTGAGAAACAAATGATTTTGATTTTGGAAATAGATAAATAAAAGTAATTTAAGAAGTAACTAAAATTATTCTACGGGGAAACAAGCAGTGGAAAAATGGGAACCTATAATAATATACTACGGGGAACAAAATAGTTATACGGATAATTCTTAATCTACGGGTGCATGAACAATCGGCAAATGGGAATCCTAAGAAATCTACGGGGAACATAGTTAGGCTAAAAATATTTAACTAGAATAATTAAAACTAATAAACTAAATTAAAATCATGTTTTAGACTTACGGGAATTAATTCGCAAGCTAAAAACTAAAAACTTACAAAAATAAAGCATAAAATTAATTTTAGAATTTAAATAATTAAAAAATCTCTTAACTTAAAAAGAAAATGTAATAAATTTACACCAAAAACGGAGTTAAAAAGCGAACAAACGGTAAGAAACGAATAAAGTGAACTGTAAACGAGCCCGGGAATGAAAATTTTAGCAAAATTTCCCTACATAAGGTTTTTTATATTTTTAATATAAACTACTGATTAATAAAATTTTATTAAAAAGAAAAATATTTTTTGTTAATTTTGTATTTTTTTTTATGAATTTTCTAGGGTTAAAAAACTATTTAAAACTAATTAAATATAAAAAGACAGAAAATTATAACTACAAAAAATCTGAAAAAATCAAAATTTAATAAAGAAAAAAGTTTGAGGAATCTAAAAATATAAAAAAACCATAAAAGTTATGTAGCAAATTATTGTAATTAAAATAAATTAAATATTAAACCTAATTTAAATATTTAAATTAAATAAACTAACTAATGTTACCTAAGGGACTAAACAGTGAGGACAAAAAAGGGGATAAAGGTAACAGACTAGTTAACATAGGGACTAACTAATGTTACCAAAAAGATAGGAAATTACACAATTGGCCCTGTGGTGGATCCCGATGTGCAAAACCTTGGTCCAAATGGCTTTTTAGCCAAAAACTAAAAACAGGAACGTTGTAAAGGGGATCTTTGCTTATCATTTTCTATAAAGGGGTATAAGTGAAATGGACTAAATAAGCTGGAAAAGTGGGCAGTTTTGACAGAAAGCCAAATAAGCTTAAAAAGCTATATTGGGCTTTTCCATTTGAGCTAAGTGCTCAATTAAGTGAAAGTGAATTTAAACTAATCAAGGACTAAGCTATGCTACTATTTTAACTAAATTCAACAGGTAAATAAGCCCTGAATAAGCTAATACAAGAAAAGTTTACTTATTTAATTGTAAACAAACAGAAAAAGGGCTACTTTGCAAATATAATAAGTTACCTTCAGAGGGGGACTTAAGCTACAAGATCAGGGAGCTTAAAGGACTAGTAAAGGCTATAAATAAAAGCTAATAATATCCTAAGGCCTTAATACAAAAAAATAAGCAAGAAAAAATGGGCTGAGTTATGGTGCTCAGCACAAAGGGTAAGCATTTCAGTGGCCTAGGGGCTTTGTGAGCTTATGAAAAATAAAGCTCTTATGCAGCTTTTTAGCCACATCCAACCCCTCAAACATATCTAGAGTGGTTGTCAGTGAATTATTCAAATAGGGAGTGACTAGAGAAAACAATTTTAATAACCTGCTGATTTTGGCCTTAAAATCAGGATTTTAAAATAATTTGCAAAGACCAAACTTGACTTAATTTGTCAAATGAAAAAGGGCAGCAACCAGTTGACTTGTAAAAGGACTTTGTGACATGAGTAAGCACAAAACAGGTTTGCTTAAGCTGGATAAGCTGGTTAAGATCTTAAGCTTTTGTTGCTGTGAAAATTTGACAAAAATAAATGTTTACATAAAACTTTAATGTGGAGACTATAACTTATGCTTTTCTTTTGTCTTAATTGAGCCACACACACTTCGCAAAAGTGCTGAGTGTTTGTGGACCATACAATACCCAAATCGACCATTTTGGGTTTTACCTAAAACACCCCTTAAATAAGTCAATAAATCCGTTTTTACTTGAGTTAATTCAAAGTAAATTATGGGTAAATAATATTATTTAATCTAAATGATTATTAAGTAACAAGAAAACACAATTTTCCTTCCCCAATTTAACATACGAAATTCATGAGTGACAATTGGGAAATTTACAAAACTTCAAATTAACTTCAAACTTGGCATTAAATTGCTTCAAAACTGTGATATATAAACAAAAGGTGATGCTGAAAGCTTAAAGTACATTTGTTTAAAAGTTAAGTAAAAAAAATGGCTTATTAAACTAGTGTGTTTCGGCTGTCTTTTCTTGTATTTATATAAGTCAATATCTCTTTTGTGTTCTTGTGTGAGGTGACAGCCTCAGCTTCCAATCCTAGCCCTTAGATTAAGCTTTGTGCTACTTTTAAAACAATCATCCGCCTTTGGATTACACTTGTGTTAAGGGATGATTGCCAGCGTGGCAGGTTTAAAGTTTGTGGAAGGTGGGTTTAGGTTGGGATATGGGTAAACGATGGTATTTGGGTAAATGAAAGAGTGGTTTAATATCTCCCTCGTGATGTTGGGGGTTCTTTAGGAGGTTGGCGGGAAAAGGGTTGAGGGGGCGACGTTATTAGTCAAGGTTTTTAAAGTTTCATAAGCCAAAAAAAAAAGAACCCCTCCTCTTTTCATTTTTGTCACTCTTTTGTTTTCTTTTCTGATTTAGTTATAGTAAAGTTTGAAAATAGGCATAAACAGCCTTGATGTTATTTATAAACAAAGAAATTAAAGAATGGAATGAGCATTTGGCAGATTGCGCCCTTGTGTTTTTTAATGATAAATTAGTTTTGTAATTGCAAATTCAGTCCCTCACTTTGTTTCAACCCATTTTTCTTTCATAAAACAGGTTGTTAAAAATTTCATTTTAAGTCCTCTTATGTTTTTTTAAAACATTGTTTTTGGGCCAGGTATTGGGCTTGGTTTGTGTATTGGGCCAATTTGGGGTTTATTGGGGCCCTATAGGTTTGTGGGCTGGTATGGGCCCAATTGAGGGTGTCTGGGGACCAATAGCGTTTGGGTAGGGTTTTGTGTGTTAAATGGCTTGAGATTGGCTTGTTCAAGGGCTGTGATCGGCCTCTTAAGTCTCTTAGTCTCTGTCCTAATTGCACACAAATGGGCTGTTGTCTTTGATTGAGGGACAATTGGTCTTCACAGTCTTCAATAATATACTATTGGGCTTTCCCGGCCCATCAGATGGGTTGAGATTGCATCCAATAGTATTCTTCAATTACGGCTCCGGTTTTGACTGTTAATTTGTTGAGTTGACTTTGACTTTGACTTTTCTGGTCTTTTTTGCTCTTCTTTGGCTTTGTTCTTCACAGCTTTTCCATTCGAGTCCGGGTTTTGTCGTTTGGCTTTGTTTTTCGTCTTCTTGGTTATCCGTTCTGCCACAATACATTTAGCTCAAAAACAAGGTATCTTTGGCATTTTAAGTCGTGTTTGGTTATTTACAGCTGCTTTTTAAAGTTAAAGGTTGTGTATTTAAGCACATACCTAAAATCCCCCATACTAAGGTATTGCGTGTCCTCAAGCCAATGCTATGAAGTAAGCATAACGAAAACTAAGATTTTAACCTCCCTCGACTAATAGCTTTGGAAAAGTAGCAAAGTGTTTGTTCAAGGGAAACTAAAGAATCAACGCTTCGACAAATCCGTTTTACTCCAGTATTTTGAATGTACATTGACTACCTAATTTTTTTTTGGGGGGGGTATTTTTTTTTTTTTTTTTTTTTTTTGAATGGTTTGTCTTTCTTATTTAACTCACAATGGGATCATTAGTGAGAAACGTCCATAGAATGATCTACGGAATGTCCTGACGGAAAATTTATCTCGTCCCGATTTTTTCACATAGTCTTAAGCCAGCAATTAACGATGATAATTGCTCGATATAAGTTTAGGTGTAAAGCCTATATCTTATGACTTGTGAAACTTTTGAACTCCCAGACATGGTTTAATGATTAACAGTGTTGTGTGCTTGATTTAACTCAACCATAGATCAACTTATTCTCATAGTCACAAAATGAATCGTGACTCAAAGCAACAATTTATTAAGACTTTGCAACTTGATTTTATAGAACTTTCAAAATTATTATTATTATTATATTTTTTTTATTTTTTATTTTTATTTTTTTTTTTTTTTTTTTTTTTTTTTTTTTTTTTTTTTTTTCTAGTTCTTAAAGCTAGGGAATGCGTTGCTTGTTTGAACACCTACACTAGGCTCGCTCCCTAGTAGGATTTCACAACCAAAGTCGGTGTTCTAGTTGAATACCCAACACGTTGCATAAGCGTAGATGGGATATACATAACACATTCTTCCTATTATGCTAAGGATTAGTGGTCTTAGTTTGATCCCTTCACATAGGACCCTTGCTTTCCAAGTGAAGATTTTTTCTTTTCACGACACACCATAGTCCCTAGAAGTTAAGAATGGTCTTAGTTTGAAACCCCCACCTCGTGGTTGCGGAGTGGGATATCACGACACATCTATACTTGCTTCCATATAAACAAATGTTGCTTTATTGGCATTAAATCTTTTCAAAACTTTTGCCTTTAAAGAATCAAGTCACAAATTTGAAGTTTTTCTGAATACATCGATTGACTTAGTGAATTACATCGAAACACGTATGATTAGGCGGATTAGTAGCTTATGGAGAAAAAAAGAACACAGTTATCATTATAAGTTTTTAGAAGAAACTTGCTTGACACTTAAACTTTTATTTGCTCTATCATTTCTCGTTCTTCACTTAAGAATTCAAAGCAATTCGTGAAAGCTTTGGCCTAAAAGAACTAGCTAGGGCTCAACACGCCCGATCGAGTCAAAAATTTATTCTTACTCTACCCAAAAAAAGACAAAAACACTTATTCTATTTTTGAAAATTTTTAAATTTTTTTCATTTTTTTGGTATTTTTGCAAAAATTTGGTGGTAAAACGGAATTGCATGATAACAACGACTGCAGGCAAAAATCAAATCGAAGATTCCCCCCCCATACTAGAACTAAACATCGTCCATCTAATGTTTTAAGGGGTACCTACGTAAATCTAAGGCCGTTTATGAAGTATGCCAAAAGATAAACGTTAGTCGATAAGATTTGGATACTGAATTCCCAAATTGAAGCTGAGGATGTGAAGCTCGAGTTAAAAATGACAGAATCGAGAGCCTTCACAATCCGGGAATACCTGGACATACAATACAAAGCACACAAAACATGGGTAATGGAAAATATAAACCTTCTCACACAAAAACACTTATTTATTACATACTATGGATAAGCATGGGGTGCCTCCCACGAAGCGCTTGTTTAGGGTCCGACGCTTGACCACAGTCCCCGAATTTACTGGTCTATGGGGAAACTTTGGAAGATCCGGGACAACCTCGGTTGGTTATGTTCCCTCCAAAGTAAATGTTTGATAAGATGACCATTCACTTTAAAAGTTGGGCCCGGTTTTGAGATAGGCTTAGACGGTGCCATAAGGCAAAAAAACTTGGACAACGGTGAATGGTCCAGTCCAACGGGATCTTCAAATTTGCCCAGAGAAAATCTTCAGTTAGAATGAAGAGGAGGAACACGACTCACCAACGGTTGAAAAACGCGGTTTTTGATCTTTCAGCATCGTGTATCCTCATGGTTTTCTTTATAGATCAGAGAGTTCTTCGTAGGCTGATCTCGAAGTTCATTTCGTTCATTCAGTTGAACTTTCCTGTGATCACCCCCTCCCGCTGTGTGAATATCAAAATTTGTATGCTTGAGAGCCAGTAGGCTTTGTGCTCTAGCTACGATCGGTAGATGACATGCCTTTCCGTAACCAAGCTTATATGGATACACCGATGGGTGTTTTGTAAGCTGTGCGGAAGGCCTCTAATGCTTCATCTAATTTATGACCGACCAGAGGCCAGATTTATCTCCCCGGTTCTTTCAAGAATACGCTTTAACCCCACGATTTGACACCTCAACTTGCCCATTGTTTGTGGGGTGATATGCAGGTGGAGAGACGATGAGTTACTCATACATTAAGCTGACTTTTGTAATTGGTCATTGCAGAAAGTGAGTTCCGCAATCACTTATGATAGCTCGGGGTGCACCATAATATCGCAGAAAGGAGAGTTTTCAAAAAATTTTAAGACAATCGGGCATCTTGGTGGGGAGCGCTTTTGCTTCGACCCATTTTGACTAATAGGTCAACAGCCACGGTATTATTGTTTACCTTGAAGACGGAAACGGCCCACATAAAATCAATGCCCCTGATGTCAAAGATTTCGCAAACTGGATGAGTTATGTGCTTCTCATCACGTTGCGTAATTTTTTACTTGAGTTGACAAATGGTCACAACGGGTGACAAAAGTCAACGGGCTCCTTGTAGGATGGTGGCAATAGAATCCTGAATGAAGATTTTTTCTTGCGTGTATTGGCACCATAGGTCCCCCTGTAGGGTCCACTGTGACAAGCTTTGAGATTGGCTATTGCTTAATTGGCCAGAGACCACAACGTCTTATCACACCACATAGCCTCAACCCCTGATCAGCACAGATCTTTAAAAGGAATAGATATTCCCAAGAATAGTGTTTGTCATCCTTGAAGAATTTATTTTTTGTTGGGATGTCATTCCCTTAATCACGAATTTCCCCGCTTGTAATTTGCAAAGTCTGCCAAAAACCATGGTTTTTGATCTTGAAGAGACATCGAACTAAGAGTCTCGAGAGGAAATTGGCTTCATTGATTTCTTTGTTCTCGAGGTTTGTTTGATGCGGAATTTTCAGTATGGACAGATGATCGGCGGCGAGATTCTCAGTCTTTTTTGTCTGAATTTCAATATCAAATTCTTGGAGCAAGATGATCCACGAATGAGTCTTGCCTTAGCATCTTTTTGCAAAGTGATACTTGATGCAGAGTGGTCGTATACATCTATGCTTTTTTGACATAAAAAGATATGACGGGAAATTTCTCTAAGGCTACACACAGCTAAGTATTCTTTTTCTGTAGTAGTGTAATGAGTTTGGAGCCTACGTTCATAGTCTTGCTAGCTTGTGTTTAGAGTTGAAAGTGCTTGTTTTTTCTTTGCCGAGGACTGACCCATTTGCGAAGGTCGTCCTATGCATCGCTACATCAGTTCAAAAAAATAAAGGCAAGTCCCAGTAGGGATGCAATTAAGTTCGGAGCCTCAGTCAATCGTCTTTTGAGTGTATTAAAGGATCGACACAATCTTCAGAAAGAACAATACGGAGTCTCTTTTTAAAGCAAATGAGTCATTGGACGGGCAATTTTCGAGAAGTCATGAATGAATCGCGGTAAAAACCGGCGTGCCCAAGGAACTAGGACACTTTGACTTGAAGTCGGATGAGAGAGTTTTGCTATTACTCGACTTTAGCTCTATCAACCTCAATGTCAGACTTAGAAATTTTATGTCGAGAACAATGCCTTCCTTTACCATGAAATGGCTCTATTCCCTGTTTTAAAGGACAATTGGTGTCTTCACACCGCTTAACTTTCTTTTCTAATATGGGTTAGGCACTGATAAAGAGTCCCAAAAGACCGAAAAGTCATCCATGAATACTTCCATCGTTTTTTCAATCATATCGTGGAAGATTGCCTCATAATCTTGGAACGTGCCAGGAGCTTTGCATAAGCCCAAAAGGCTTGCGACGTTATGCAATAGTTTCCGTTTATGGCCATGTGAGGTTGTTTTTCTTGATCTTTTGGGGTCATTTGGGATCTGAAGTATCCGAAGTAAGCATAAAGGAAAACAGTAGTATTCGTTTTCCTGCTAGTCTTCTGAGCATTGATCCATGAATGGTAAAGGGAGTGGTCTTTTACGGGTGTGCTTCATTTTGTTTACTGTTATCATACATACCTGCCATCCCTGTGACCAATCGAGTAGGAATTAGCTCATTTCTTCATTTGTGATGACAGTCATTCTCCTTTTTTAGGTACACAGCGTACCGGGCTCACCCAAGGGTTGTCAGGTGATGGGGAAAATCAATCCAGCGTCAAGGAGTTTTTCCAACCTCCTTTTTGATAACTTCGTGAATTTTTGGGTTTACCCTTCTCTGATTTGCACAGATGTTCATAGTCTCTCTCTCCATTAGATTTTGTGAGTACAATAATTCCGGGCTAAAAAACACCTTTATATCGGAGAGTTTCCAAGCGATGGCTCGCTTGTGGGACTTGAGAACCTTTAAAAGAGCTGCCTTTTCCTCATCTTTTAAGTCTTTAGCAATTATGACAGGCAACTTATCGTCACCTTCTAAAAATGCGTATTCAAGATGAGGTGGTAGTTCCTTTAGTTCAACCTCGGGAGGTTCATTAATGGAAGGTTCAACGGTTTTAGCTTCACAGAGTTTGAGTTCTTTCCTACCTCCAGGCATATATTGTTCATGATTTGGGAGGGGGGGTGGTGGTTCACTGTTTAAAATTGCTTCTAGAATCAGGATGTCCCCCTCAGGATCCTGGTAAGTAGGATCAACTTCAGATGAAGTTGGATCATCTTCCAGAGCAAGAAACGAATCTGCTTCTTCAAACAAGAGAAAGTCACTGTCCCCGAAAGGAGTGAGATTTGGAGAAGCAGTAGAAACAATAGGCTCAAAATATGGAGTGGGATTGCCACTCGCGATCACGTTTGAAAATCCTAGGACCTCTTGAGAATACTCATCACAAGCCATTTCGATGACGTCGATTTTGTTTGCCGTCATATGGTCGTAATCAGCTGTGTATTTTGAAGTCTGGTCCAGGTTGAATGTGATGGCTTCCTTGCCAACACGAAGGGTAATCTCTCCTCCATAAACATCTATCAAAGCATGACTTGTTTTTAAGAAACATCGCCCGAGAATCAAAGGGACTCGGGGGTCTGGTTCAAAATCAACAACTACGAAGTCAGCTGGAAATTGGAACTTTCCCACCATTAGACGGACGTCTTTAGCAATACCGATTGGTTCAGTGATTGAACGATCTGCTAGCTCTAACGTCATGCAAGTTGGGGTTAGTTCAGGAAGAGCGAGATCTTTCCAGACAGAATAAGGCATGAGATTAATGCTCGCACCAAGATCGGCCAATGCGTTGCATGTAGTAATCCCCGTAAATTCACATGGAATCAGAAATCGGCCAGGGTCTCCAAGTTTCTTTGGTAACTTGTTGAGGATGACCGCTGAACAGTTCTCATTCAAAGGAGTCCTTGCCAATTCGCTCAATTTTTCCTTGTTTCCAATCAAGGTTTTTAAAGTCGAAGCAAATTTAGGCATGAGCATCAAGGCATCGGTAAAGCTAATCTCGAAACTTAAATCTCTAAAGATTTCATAAAATTTCTCGATTTGGTCGTTAGCTTTTTCCTAAGCGCCCTTTCATCATTTTCTCCTGATGGAATCGGTAATGATGCTTTAGGAACGGAGTAACAACAGGATAACATTGACCAGATTTGGAAAACGAGTACAGAAGTTTGAACAACAGTATGTTTGGACGTCTATCGGTGCTTCCGTTATAAGCAGGAGGCCATCGTGTCCGTTTGGTCACCTCGACATCTTGAGTAACAGCTTTTGGTCCATGGATGGTAACACCACTTTGGGTAGTGATACCTTTTTAAATCTTCTAATGGTTGGTAACAGTGTTTACCCAGGAAGAGTATCCGAGAACCGAATATAAGCTGTAATAGCAGTACAAATTTTGAAAGCATGTCAAGTCAAATTTAGCCATATGGGATTAGCAGGTTTTGACCTTGGTTTTTTTCATTTTCTCTTACACTGCTTCATTGGCGTGCATATCTTTCAAATCTGTTTTTTGACACACCGAGTGGCGAGGAGCAGGCCTGATGAAGCTATTGGATGATTAACTAACCGGTTGATGAACCGGAGGTCGATACATCTGACCTTGGTTGAAATTGTTTCCTCTGTTTTGATTGAAGTTATTTCCTCGATTGAAATTGTTTTGATTATTGCATGAGTATTTCTGACTGGAGGAAAACCAGGAGGTCGAATTTGGTTTGAGACCATCGGAGGTCGATAACCAGAATTAGCTTGATTGAAATTGGCCGCAGCGGCCTGGGACACATACTCTTGGATATTGTCATGGTACATGTTGCTATTGGTGGCTGGACATTTTGATAAAAGACCTCCCCCACAAGTGTACAACAACTTGTCAACCGCTTTTACGGGGCAGAAGCTGGGGTTTGGTTCTTTTCTATCTTGAATAGTCCCGAACCATGTCTTTGAGTTCAGCAACATCAGATGAGACTGCTTGGGTGGAAGAGCTTGTACTCATTTTAGCTATGGCAGCTTTGTTTCTTGATTGACGTACCTTAGACTTGCTCTCGATAATTTTTAAACACTCTCGAGGCATTTTATCTAAGAAGTTTACCACCAGCCAGCTAGTTCAATGAATCTGATCACTTGAAATTTAGGGCATTATAGAATGTATCGAGTTGATGCAATTTCTGAAAACCCGTGATGAGGGCATCCCCTTAAAAGATCATTGAAACGATCCCCAAGCCTCAAAAAACGTCCTCATCAAATTTTTTTTGCTGAATCTCGTGGAATTTCATTTCTGAGATTTGTCGTTTTAGAGGCGGTAATAATTTTGTTAAAAATTTCGCAACCTGATCAACCCATGTTTCCAAATCGACCGAGGGGGTTATTCTTTTTCTAGCCAAAACGTGCTGCCCCTTCGAGAGAAAACGAAAAGCAATAAGCTTAACCGACGTATTGGTACCGTTCGTAATCTTCATCGTATGAAGTGATTCTTGTTGAAATAACGGATGTGAGCAAAGGTGGGTCTTCATTATCGTGTCCAAAAATTGCCTTGTTAGAACCAAGATATTAGAAACCACTCTTGATCTTCAAAGTTATTCTCGGTGATTTCAGATAACCATCGCATCCTCTAAACCCTCGGTGTGCTTTCGAGCAATTGCTCCATAGTACGTAATATCAGCATACGCAACTATGGGAGGATTTATCATGTTTCTCAAGTAGATGATTCAACAGAAAGTTGTCGAACTTGTGTTGTCGACGTCTACGGGCGTGAGAACGAGTGCGCATGCACAAAATTAGGAGTACAAAAGGAACATTTACACAAATCTTTTTTTTTGGTTTTTCAAAAGATTGATTCACAATTTATTTTACGGACAATGATATAGGACTCTTAAACCAATTAATCCTGCTTACCCTTCAACGGTAGCTCCTCAAAAAGATAAACCACAGTTAGCGGTAGTGAGTAGGAATAGCGCGAAGCTTATTTCTCCTTTCGGGTCGTAGTTCTTAGGAACAACCCTCCTTATACCCACTTTATAGTTTATTTAACTTTTCAAGGTGAGCCGTACGTCGTAAGAGACACAAAAGGCAAGTTTTTAAATCTTTTGTTCGAGTTGGGAACCAACAAGTTCACCGGAACTTATTATGATAATACCTCAGTTGAGAATATTATATTTTGGTATTTTACCAAGTTGTGAATTTTATTTCTTTTTTTTTTATGGACAATGTTTTTATATTTTTGATTTTTTTTTTTTTTTTTTTTTCTTTTTTGGATTTTTAAACTAAAAAGGAATGAAAAATATTTTTGTACTTTTTTTTTTTTTTTTATATTTTTATAATAAAAGAAAATATTCACAGTTTCGAAAACAAATGGTCAAACGTAACGATAAACGTTTGCACAGCCTCCCCGGCAGCGGCGCCAAAAATTGATCCGCTCAAACTATACCTTAAAATATATATAATATAATAAAATATCAAATATATAGTAAGAATAGTCTAAAAGCAGAGTCAATGATACCGAGAAGTAGTATAGAATTTTCCCGGGTCGTAAATCCCCAACGAGGCTGGAATGGTAAATCGATACGAATGAATTGATGATTTGAATTGAGAAACAATTGATTTTGATTTTTAACTAGATAAACTAAAATTAATTAAAGAAAACTAAAATTATTCTACGGGAAACAAGCAGTGGAAAGGGAATCCTTAATAATACTACGGGGATCAAAAATAGTTATACGTATAAATCCTAATCTACGGGGCATAAATAAATGGCAATGAAAATCCTAAGAAATCTACGGGAACGTAATGAGGACTAAAAAATACTTAACTAAATAATTAACACTTAATTAAACTAAATTAAACATGCACATATAGACTACCGGAAATTAAATCGCAATCTAAAACTAAAAAAATTATAAAAATAAAGTCATAAAATTAATTTTAAAATTTAAATAAATTAAAACTATTCTAACTTAAAAGAAATGTTAAAAATTTCAAATCCAGAGTTAAAAAGCGAACAAAACAGGTAAATGGGGGGTAAGAAACGAAAAATCCGGGCTCGTAACCGGGCCCGGAACTTAATTTTAAGCACAAAATAACCTACACAAGTTTTATTAATTTTCCTACAAACTACTTGATTAAAGAAAATTTTATAAAAAAGAAAAATAATTTTTTGTTAATTTTTGTATTTTTTATGAATTTTTAAAGATTAAACACTAATTAAAATTAAGAAAATAGAAAAAGACAGAAAATAAAAAGCACTAAAATTCTGAAAATTAAATTAAATAAAGAAAAAGTTAACAAAGTTAAAAAGTAAAAATGCCCAAAATTTTACTGAAGCAATTATTAAATAATTAAACATTAAATTAAACCTAAATTTAATTAATTAAATTAAATAAATCTAACTACCTAACTGACAAGGACTAACTGTGTAATACCCTAAAGGACTAACAGTGTAACAAGAATCTAACCTAAGGAATTAACTTGTCTAACAATAAAATCGAAGTCACATAAATGGACCCTGAATTGACCCCCGATTGATCAAAATAAGGGTCCAAAGTGCTTATTTTACAAAACTTAAAAAAGCAAAGTTATAAAGCAGCTTAATGGCAACATTTTTAATAAAAGGCATAAGGTCTGAAAGTCACTGAATAAGCCTGAAAAATAAGCTTGTTTTGGGCAGAATACCAAATAAGCCTAAACAGCTTATTGGCTTTTTGCTTAAGCTAAAAGGCTCCAAATAAGCTGGAAAGTGATGAGACTAATCAAACTATGCTTTATCTACTTACTTTAACTAAATGTAGGTAAAAATAAGCTCTAAAATAAGCCAAACAGAAATAAGCTTAAATTGACAGTTAAGAAAAAAAGAAAATCTATCTACTTTGCAGCTAGATTAAGCTAGCTTAGACAATGAATTAAGCTGTAAGCTTTTCAAAGCTTAAAGGGGGGCCTAGGGGTTTACTGAAATTGCAAGAAAAACTAATGCTTATTAAGGTTGGTTAAAAGAGATCAAGGGCTGAAAACAAAGGGTTTGCACCAGGGGAACTGCCAAACAGCCCTTGAGGGGCTTTTTGGCTTAAGCCAAATAAGCTCAAAATGGCTTAATATTTGAAAACAACCTCAAACAGATTTAGAGAGATGGGAAATGAGCTTATGCTCAAAAAATTAGCTTTTTAAAAACAATATAGGCTGCTGAAATTGTGGCTTAAATTTGAGGGTTCTAAAAAATTGCAAAGCCAAATTTTGACTTAAACTTGGTCAAACCCAAGGGACAGCAACAAGGGGTGTTTTATTTGGCTAGAAACACTTGAATAAGCATAAACAAAGATGCTTAAGCTGCATAAGCATCTAAAGTGGTTTAGCTTGAGTTAGCTAATTAAAGTATTGACATAGAATATAAAAATGGACATAAAAAACTGATTTTAAACAAAAATGGTGATGTAAGTGGCTTGATTAACCCCACACACTCAGCCAAAGTTGGCTGAGTGTGCTTGACCCATGACAAACCCCAAATGACCCATTTTCAAGGCTAACCCAAACACCCCTTTAGATAAGTAAAAAAAACGTTTTAACTTGATTTTACTTTAGATTAATTAAGGTTAATTGATATTAATGCTAGTGGGTTTAACAAGAAACAAGAAAAAAACCCCCTGACAACTTCTTAAGCATGAACAACAATTCAAGAGTGAGTATAAAAATAATCAAGAAATTCAAAAGTTAACTTCGAAAATTGCATAGACTTTCATAACAGTACATTGCACATAAAAAAAAACAAGCTGAAGACTTAAAGTTACAATTAATTAGAGTTTTAAAAAAAAAAATAAATGCTAAGTTAAACAGTTAGTGGCGCTTGCCTTTTTTTCAGTTATTGAAAGTCCAAGGCTTCTATCTCACTTGGTGTGTTTTGTTGTTGGTCTTGAAGCTCAGCTAACATTCCTAGCCCTAGGATCACACTTGTGTTTCTTCCTTATCAATCTCAGCCATGGATGGTGCTTCGGGTTTGGGGAGATTGCCAAGGTGGCAACTTTTAGGGATAGTGGGGAGTGGGTTTAGGTTTAAAACGGGTAAAGGGAGGTTTGGGTAAAAGAATGGGGTGTAACTCGTGATGGTGAAGGTTTTGAGGGAGTTGGCGGGAAACAAGTTGAGGGGTGAGCTGTTATTTGTTAACAGGTTTAAAAAGTTTGAATTGCCCAAAAAGAAACCCTAAAGTTTCAGCACTTTTCCATTTCTTTTGTTTCTTTTTTTTTTAGTTATAAACGAGTTTGAGAGTTTTGCAAGATCAGTCCTTATGTTTTAAAAGAACAAAGATAAAGAAGGTTTCAAGGATTGGCAGAACTGGCCCTTGGCCTTTTAAAGGGAATAATGAATTTGGAAAATTACAAAATCAGTCCCTATTAATGTTTGAACCATAAAACTATTTTTAAAATTGACATTTCCAGTCCCTAAGTTTTATAAAAAAGATTAATGGGCCTTAATGGGCTTTGGGTTTTGTATTGGGCCCAACTGGGTTCAAGTTTTTGTTATTGGGCTTTTTAAGGCCCAATAAGGTTTGTGATGGGTTTTGTGTGTACAATGGCTGAGATTGGCTGTACAAGGGCTAGGATTGGGCCTTCAAAGTCTTCACAGTCTTTATCAAATGCACACAAATGGGCTGCTGTAATTGATTGAGGGCCCATTTGGTCATCACAGTCTTCATTAATATACTGTTGGGCTTTCCCGGCCCATCAGATGGGTTGAGATTGCAACCAATAGTATTCTTCAATTACGGCTTTGGTTTTGACTGTTGATTTGTTGAGTTGACTTTGACTTTGACTTTTCTGGTCTTTGGCTTTGCTTTGGCTTTGTCCTTCACAGCTTTTCCATTCCGAGTCCAGTTTTGTCGTTTTGGCTTTGTTTTTCGTCCTTTTCTTGGTTATCCGTTCCTGCACAATACAAATGTAAAACAAACATATCTTTGGCAGTTTTTGTCTGTTTTTGGTCATTTAAGTCCGTTTTTAATGGAAAAAGGTATGTGTATTTAAGCACATACCAAGCACACTAGCAAATAATAGGTTCACTAAAGCAAATGAGTATCATGCTGTTCCCCCTCCAATTACAGGGAACCCACTAACTCCAAGAGCTGATATATCATTTGCAAGACTAGATGAGTATGCTTTTAGAAATAAAATCATAAAGTCTAAGACAACTGAAACTAAAAAGACTGTAGGTACCACAAATGAAGCAACTATAGTAAAACCTAAGTCTTTCAATGAAACAATTGTGTCTAAGTTAAAGATTAATAGGGATGAAGTCATCATTGAGGATTGGATCTCAGATGATAAGGATGATGTGTGTGCTGTCAAAACTGTTAGTTCTGTTAAGCCTAATGTGACTCAAGCTGTTAGGAGTCAAACTGATCAAAGTGGTCAAACTTCACAAAAACAAGGGATTGGTTTTAAGAAAGTACATAAAATAAAAGCTTGTTTTGTTTGTAAAAGCACTGGCCATTTGATAAAAGACTGTGATTTCTATGACCAAAAGAGTCCTGAACCTAGGGTTAAGAATGTGGTCAATACTGGGAAGAGGGAAGTCAAACCAGTATGGGATTATGGCAAAAGGGTAAATCACCAAAACTTTTCAAAAAATTTGAAATACCCTCATGCAAAAAGGACCTTTAACCCATCAGCAGTACTAACCAGAGCAGGTTTAGTTAATACTGTTAGATCAAATGTTAGTACTGCTAGGTCTATTAGTACTGTTAGGCCTGTTTATACTGTTAGGCCTGTTAGTACTGCTAGGCCATTGGCCTCAAAAATAGCACAATCTAATAGTGTTATTAGACCAAAACACCCAAGATTGGACATTGTAAGACCAAAAGCCTCAAACACACAAATCAAGAGGTCTTACTTCACCCAACCAGTTTATAGACCCAAAGACTTAAAACCTATGTGAAAACTTTTGGGAATTAAAAAAACATGATACTGATTGGGACAAGGGCAGTAGTATAGTAAGGTAAGTGGAAATGCCTTAAGAAGAGATAAATGGTATGAAGGACAAAGATAAATTAACAGGATCATGTGAACAAATTAATGCCTTTCTACATGCTCAAAGAAGTTTGAGTATGTAGACCCAAAATTGGATTTCCGCAGTCATTATTGACTTGGATCCTACAGAGATACAAATTCTCTTACCTTTTGTGCAGGGCAATCCAAGATCTTGTTACAGGATCTTGTAGTGGTGGATAGGTGTGTTGCTCTAGCCATATGACAGGCAACAAAGTGCTTATCTATCAACTTTGAAGTATTTAAATTAAGGCATTGTGCTTTTTAGAAGTGATCCCAAATGAGGTAAAATAACGGTTAAAGGTAAAAATCAAAACTACTAATATAGACATTGATGATATTAACTTTGTAATGAACTTTAAGTTTAATCTTTTCTCTGTGTCACAAATGAGTGACAAGTAAAAACAGTGTCCATTTTACTGAGATCTGAATGCCTTATCTTGTCTCCTAGCTTAAGCTTCTTAAGAAAGTCCCAAGTTGTTCTTAGAGCCCTAAAAATGATAGGTTTGTACAGCTTGGATTTAAAAGAACATTGTTCCTGTCCAGAGTATAACTTGTTTATATGCAACTACAACATCATATGAAGTAAAAAATTATGGCATAGAGATTAGGTCATGTAAATCTTTCAAAAATATAAATAAACTTGTTAACGGTCACCTATTTAGAGTTTACTTCAAAAGTTTATGTGAAAATGACCGCACTTGTGTTTCCTGCAAGAAGGGGGGGGGAGGGTAACAACATAAGCCTCCTGTTGGAGATTCTTGATATTGATGAGACAAACATAAATAAAAGAATAAACAAAAGGACTAAAACATCATAAAGAATTCTACAAAGATTGAAATTTTGAATAATAAAGAGATAAGTGTCAAAATTTACAAGATAAAGATTAGAAGTATTTAATTAGTATTTAATTAGTTTTCCTTATCTTATTGAGTTTACTTCCTTTGTACATAGGATTTACATAATCCATCCCATAAAACATCGACTGTAAAGCCGAATATTAAAATGTGTGTGTGTAGCACCATAGTTTAGATAGTTATTTGGTGGTATCCCCAAATACTCAGTTTTCTTCATAAGTAATCACTACAAAAAGCCTACAGAATTGAAGATGTTCATGCACAGTTTCAGGGGAAGGTCATTACTACTGCTAGTCATTATTAATACTGCTAGTTTAAAATTTCTACTGCTTGAGTTCATTATTTGTGTTGAACTTCATGGGGGGTAATTTGAGTCAGTGGAAAGCTTGGATTAAAAGTTTTGATATATGATTTGAAGTTGTAAAGATCAAAGTTGCTTATATGTTCCCTATTGGATGAAGACAAAAAGGGGAAGATGATTATATGATTAGCAACTTATAGATCCTGTGGTGGCATGGAATGGAGATTGATAACTTAAGGGGAAGATCTTAAGTTAAGGGGAAGCAGTTTACAAAGGAAGATTGTTTCATTCAGGGAGATCCATGATCTCAACTTCAGGGGAAGTTCGTGCAAGAATTTGTTTGTTTTGTCATCATCAAATAGGGGAAGATTGTTAGGATTTACAGATTTGATGAGACAAAAGAACAAAAGAATGAAACAAGAAGGACTAATTTAGCATTATGGGATTCTAGAAGACTTGAAGTCAAACAGTAGTTATCTTCTCATTCAATGCAGTCAAACAGCGATTAATGCTGATTGAAGATTAATTACAACTTGAAGATTAATGCTGATTTAGTTTCCTAATTATTTAGTCAACCATATTAAATACATTGACTAAGTATTTAATATAATTGTTGACTGGAATTAGTTTTCTTTGTAACGTCTTATGGTCTCTATTATATAAAGAGACATAGACTCGTAGGTTTAAATATCCAGAAAACATAGAACTCTCCCAATGAGAGTCTAGTAAACGTGTGCGTGTGTGTACACAGTAGTTAGTTAGTTAATAGTTATTTAGCTAATAGTTAGTTAGTAGTCTCAAAGTATAGATTTGGGGCAAGGTGAAATCGTATGGTAATAAAACCTTGTTTGATAATATACTGTTCTTATTATTCCGCTGTGCATATTTATATTATCTGTAAAACGATCCTAGATGGGCTATAACGATCTCCACAATTGGTATCAGAGCCTGGTGGCTCGTGATATCTAGGATCTCAAGGTTTTTATTAGTTTTCTGTTAATGACGAATTTGATAAAACTAGGGTTTTTCAATCAAACCCTAATTTGATAAAAGCAGATACTACTGTTTGGTTCGTGTGTTTGTACTGCTAGTATTAAATGAGTTTCAACTGCTAGCTTTTTATGCGATAACGGATAACATACAACTTGGTTCTCGGATGGGACAAAGATTCAATTAAATTGAAAAAGGCTGTTTTTGGATTTATTGAAGATGTGATTACGAAGACGATTGATTATCACTTATTTGATGTTGTAGTTGAGTTTCACAGGTGCGTGTTCTTATCATATCTTAAAGTGGGTGTTACACTTTAAAGATAACTTGTTCATTTTATATGGTGTTGACGAAGACTTGAAGAATCTAGCAATGTGTGATTTTTCTTATGATGCTCTATGCGCACATTGGCTATCACTTAAAGGAGTTACGTTGTAGTGCTCAGTGTCTCATAATAGTTGAGGATTCTTTCAAGAGGTTGCGGTCTACTTATACTTTTGTGCTTTGCAGTATGAGTTCGACGTCACGTGGATAAACAAGACATAAGACACAAGTTTGGTAAATTCTACTTCTTCATCAAGTTCGTTATACTCAGTTTTCTTCATCAGTAATCACTACAAAAAGCCTACAGAATTGAAGATGTTCATGCACAGTTTCAGGGGAAGGTCATTACTACTGCTAGTCATTATTAATACTGCTAGTTTAAAATTTCTACTGCTTGAGTTCATTATTTGTGTTGAACTTCATGGGGGGTAATTTGAGTCAGTGGAAAGCTTGGATTAAAAGTTTTGATATATGATTTGAAGTTGTAAAGATCAAAGTTGCTTATATGTTCCCTATTGGATGAAGACAAAAAGGGGAAGATGATTATATGATTAGCAACTTATAGATCTAATTAAGGGGAAGTTCGTACACAATTTGTTTGATTTGTCATCATCAATAGGGGAAGATTGTAGGATCTTGATTTGATGAGACAACAATAAATAAAAGAATTGAAACAAAAGGACTAAAATCATCATTAAAGAATCTACAAAGATGGAAGATTTTGAAAGAATTAATGAGGATTTCTTCAAAATGACCACACTTGTGTTTCCTGCAAAAAGGGTAAGCAACATAAGTCCTCCTGTAAGGCTAAGTTAGAAAGAATCATCAGAAAGCCCCTAGAATTACTTCATATGGACATATTTGGACCTGTCTCTATAGAAAGCATCAACAAGAAAAGGTACTACTTGGTTGTGACTGATGATTTTAGCAGATTTATTTGAGTATTTTTCTTAGCTACCAAGGATGAAACATCTGAAATCCTTTGTAATCTTATCATAGGCTTAGAAAAAGAATTGAATCATAATGTTAAAATCATTTGATGTGCTAATGGTACAGAGTTTAAGAACTATGTTATGAATGAATTATGTGCTAAGAAAGGAATCAAAAGGTAGTTTAGTGTAGCTAGAACTCAACAGCAGAATGGTGTTGCACAAAGGAAAAACAAGACCTTAATTGAGGCAGCTAGAACTATGTTAGCAGACTCACTTTTACCTATCCCATTTTGGGCAGAGGCAGTTAATACTGCTTACTATGTACTGAATAGGGTATTAGTGCCCAAACCTCAAAATAAGACACCTTATGAACTATTAATAGGTAAATCACCTAGTATTAGTTTTATGAGACCTTTTGGGTGCCCCTTGACTATTTTGAACACCTTAGATTCCTTAGGCAAATTTGATGGGAAATCTGATGAAGGTTATTTGCTTGGATACTCTACCTCTAGTAAAGCCTTTAGAGTATACAACAAAAGGACCAAAAGGGTAGAAGAGAATCTGCACATTAGTTTTCTTGAAGATCAACCAAATGTGGCAGGAATTGGTCCAAATTGGATGTTTGATCTTGATTTTCTCACCAATTCAATTAATTATATTCCTGTTAGTGTAGAAAATCAGGTTATTGTGGATGCAGGTACACAAGATTCTTATGTTGCAGGTTCATCAGGAAAAGATAAAGGACCTACTCAGGAATACATATTGCTTCCACTACAACCTCATAAGACAAGGATTCCAGTAAAGAATGTTGTTTAGGATGCACAAAAATAACCTTTTGAAAATGCTTCTCCAGACAATGGTATACATGTTTCAGAAGATGTTTTTGATAAGGAAGGATAACATTATATGCCAGAAAATGAACAAGTCTGGCAAGATGAACTTGAGATGATGATTACTCAAGAAGTGGTTACTAATGCTATGAATGATGAATCAAGACAAGCCTTTGAAGAAGAAAAGAGGAGAATTGCATCTCAAAAGAAGGCAACTCAAGCTACCAGTACTAACCAACTTAGTACTGATAGGCCATTTGTTAATGCTGGTAGATCATTTGCTAGTACTGATAGGTCTAACACACCAAATGTTAGTGTTGCTAGTACTTCCAAAGGTGCAAATGCTAATGAATCATCATTTGTCTATTTTAGAGGCAAAATACCTATTGATGCATCTACTCTCCCTAATGCTGATTTACCCATTAATCTAAATATGCCTGACTTGGAAGATGCTTTTGATACTCTCCCAAATGATAGAATATTCAATGGAGCTTATGATGATGATAAAGATGTGGGTGCAGTGGCTGATTTAAACAACATAGATAACACTATTGCTGTCAGTCCTATTCCCACACTTAGAATTCATAAAGATCATCCAAAAGGACAAATTCTAATAGATCCTACATTAGCAGTTCAAACAAGAGGGAAGATTCAAAAGGCTTCTTTAGCACAACAAGCCTTAGTAAGTTATATTCACAAACAGAAGAGAACAAACTACAAGGATCATCAAAACTGTTTGTTTGCATGTTTTCTCTCACAAGAAGAACCCAAGACTATATCACAAGCCTTACAAGATGAAAGTTGGGTTGAAGCAATGCAAGAGGAATTGCTCCAGTTCAAGTTACAGCAGGTTTGGATACTTGTGGATTTGCCTTTTGGAAACAAGGCAATTAGTACTAAGTGGGTTTTCATAAACAAAAGAGATGAGAGAAGCATTATTGTGAAGAATAAAGCCAGGCTTGTAGCTCAAGGTCATACACAAGAAGAAGGAATAAACTATGATGAGGTGTTTGCACCTGTTGCTAGAATAGAGGCAATCAGGTTGTTCTTAGCCTTTGCATCATATAAGCGATTTCTTGTCTATCAGACGGATGTTAAAAGTGATTTTCTCTATGGCATAATTAAAGAAGAGGTGTATGTTCACCAACCTCCAGGCTTTGTTAATCCTGCTCATCCAAACAAAGTATATAAGGAGGTTAAAGCTCTTTATGGTCTACATCAAGCTCCTAGAGCTTGGTATGAGACACTCTCTTCTTTCTCGTTGGAGAATGGTTATAGAAGATGTACCATAGACAAAACCTTGTTTATCAAGAAGAATAAGAGTGACATTATGTTGGTCCAAGTCTGTGTGGATGACATCATATTTGGCTCTACTAAGAAGTCTATGTGTACTGAATTTAAAGAAGTTATGCATAAAAGATTCCAAGCTCCATGGGAGAGCCTTACATTTCTTTTTGGGCTAAGGTGAAGCAACAACTGATGGACTCATTCATTAGTCAAGATAGTATGTAGCGGACATCTCAAGGAAGTTTGATTTTTGCTCCATTTTTTAAAACTAGTACTATTCCTAGTGAGTCAAACAAACCTTGGTTAAAGATGAATATGGTGTAGGGTGATGGCATAAATCCAGATCAATGATTGGTTCCTGATGTCTTGATGCATCAAGGCCCCAGACATCATGTTTCTTGTTTTGCCTCGTGCTAAGGTGATTTTCAAGTCACTCTAAAAGCTTCCCATTTACATGCTGTAAAGAGGATCTTTAGATATCTTAAACATCAACCCAAACTAGGGTTATGGTATCCTAAGGATTCCCCTTTTGAACTAGAAGCTTTCTCAGATAGTGATTATGCAGGAGCCAGTCTTGACAGGAAATCAACAACTGGTGGATGTTAATTTCTTGGTAGAAGACTCATATCTTGGCAGTGCAAGAAGCAGACAATTGTGGCAAATTCTACTACTGAGGCAGAATATGTTGCAGCTGCTCATTGCTGTGGGCAAGTACTATGGATACAAAACCAAATGATGGATTATGGCTTTAACTTCATGAACACCAAAATCCATATTGACAATGAGAGCACCATCTGTGTTGTCAAGAATCTAGTTTATCACTCCAGACCAAGCGCATTGGAGATTCGACATCATTCAATAAGGGATTTGTTATGAGAAGAGATTGATTAGGATGTTCTCAGATTCATACTGACTCAAAATGTTGCAGACTTTCTCACAACGGATTTGATGATACCGATTAACTTTTTGGTGGTCAGCATTGAATGTTAATCTGTAGTACATTTGAGGGGAGGTCTTAATATTAAATTGTATAAAGTTTGTAACATACCAGTTTTTTTTTTTTTTAAATTTTATTTACATTAATACTGCTAGGGTATTAATGCTGGTAGATAGGTTATAGTTAGTTCAAGTTCATAGTATATTTTTCTTTTTATTGCACTAACTTTTCAGGATAAGCATGGATTTGAGGATGGATAGAAGCAGTCCTGGCAAATACAACTCATCTATGGTCTGTAAGTACTAAGTATTAGAGTTAATTCTGGTAGTCTACAAGTTAATTCTGGTAGATTACTTGTTAATTCTGTGGACTTAAGGTTAATTCTGGTAGTCTATACGTTAATACTGGTAGTCTATATGTTAATTCTGGTAGACTATATTAGTACTGGTAGACTAATTTTAATACTGGTAGATGACCGTTGGTGCTGGTGAGGGAAAATTGACTTTTCTTCTTTTAAATATTACCGTTAGAGATTTTTACGGCGCGTACTTCTAACATAGGTTTTCTATTTGGATAATTACTGCACTTTCTTTAATAAAATATCTTTCTTTGCTCTAAAGAAACTTCTTTTACAGTCGGTCCAATAAGAAACCTTATTTTTCATCGATAAAAACTCAATTCCCTCTCTCTACCAGCACTTAGTAATTCACTCGCATCAAACCCAGGATTAGATTTTCCATTCTTACGATTTTTGTTCATCAATGAGTCTATATGGCCAATCTAAAGTACTCAGACAAGCATAATATGGTCGCTTTCCTGAAGAAACCAAATGAAAGTGTTGGTTTCACTGAGGTAGTGGATTTTCTTAAAGGTACATCTCTCAGGTATGCCTTAACTCATAATCCTACTATCTATGACTCCCTAGTCAAACAGTTCTGGCAAACTGTCACTGTCAGAACAGTTGCTAATGGGACTCAACAATTAGTAGCATCTATAGACTCTAAAGAGTATATTCTTAATGAGGCATCTGTTAGAAATAAACTTCAATTGGAAGATGCTACAGGAATATATAATTTATCTGATGCTGAAATATATGCTGGATTAGCCACATTGGGGTATGTTACTGAGGGTAAATTAACTTTTTGGAAAAAGAATTTTACACCCCAATGGAAATTTTTAATCCATCATTTTTACACTGCTTAAGCCCTAAGTCTGGTGGATGGGATCAGTTTGGTTGTACTATTGCTACTGCATTAATCTGTCTATCTAGCAATAGGGTTTATAATTTTTCTAAAATTATATTTGATGGGATGGTTCATAACTTAGAGAGTAATTCAAAAATTTTAATGTATCCAAGGTTCTTACAAATTATTTTGGATATTACAGCTGAAAAGAAAGGATGGTATTTAGCCCTAACTTTGACCAAAAAGCTTTTTGCAAACATGAAAAGGGGTTATGCAGGGGACATTATACCATTGCTGCCTGCTATGTTGGAAGTGGCAGCTGTGGATCAAGGTGAAGGCTCAGCACAACCAGCTGAACCCCATCACACACCTATTGATCCAATAACATCCACATCCCAACCACCTATTCCATCACCCCCTCATCCATCACCACCACCTCATTCCCTACTTCAATCACCACCTCATTCCCCACTTCAATCACCACCTCATTCACCACCTCATTCACCACACTAATCACCACATTTTTCACCACCTCATTTTCACCACCTAGGTCCTATGAAGCACCTCTCCTTGAAGGTAATACATCAAGAAGTGCTGAGGATAGTATGCTACTTAAAGAATTAATGGTGCTTGTACATACCTTGGTGACCAAGATTAATAGTTTGGAGAAGGAATTAAAGGAGACTAAACAAACTTTAAGGAATGTTGTACTTACCCTGGTTAAGAAGGTGAAATCTCTGGAAGCAACTATGAAGACGAAATCTAAGAAGGTGATTGTATCTGAATCAAAAAGTGAAGAACCAGAGGATCAGGGGAGGAAAATTCAGGATATTGATGATGATCCTCTAGTTTCTTTAGTTAGAGAATCCATGAAAGAGAAGTCAACAGATTTTGTTACTCCTACAAAAGCTTTAGGGGAGGCTCAAGAAGAAGAAATCAGTCCTACAATCTTGGAGGCAGCTAAAACATTGTCAAAGGTTGCTTCTCAGGGTGTTAGCAAGGAAAAATCAACTGATAAGGGCAAGAGATATAGGAGGAGAGCAAGGTCAGTGGCTAAGAATATTAATATTGGATTGGATGCTGAAGAAGAGATTAATACTGGTATTGAAGAAGTTAGTACTGGTAGTACTAAAGTTGATTCAGGTACTGCTAGTGAAAGGGGTCAAAGGGAAGGAAAGGCTCCAATGGTTAAAGAGGATATCCAGGCTACTCATAAAACAAAAGAACAAACGAGACAAAAGGAAGCTAGATTAGAAGAGGCTATAAAGTTGCAAGCTCAATTGGATGAAGAAGTTGCAAAGCAGATTCATTTAGATAAAATTGTAGCTCAAAGAATGGCAGAAGAGGAAGCTTTATCAGAACAACAAAAGAAAAGAAAAGCTCAAGTTCAATTTGAAGCTCAATTTTATACTGAAGAAGACTAGGATGTTATTAGATCTAAACTAGAAGCAAATGCAGAGTTGTCAAAAGATGTGTTGGGAAAAGATTTGCCTGAACAAGATTTTGCAAAAAGAATGGTAGATATGGTGAATCAAAGAAGGAAACACTTTGCAGAGGAAAGAGCTAAGGCAAAGAGAAAAAAACCCATGACTCAGTCACAGTTAAGAATCTACATGTCTAACAATCTTAAGAATCAAGGAACTTGGAAGCTTTCTTAGTTAAAGAAGTTGAAGTTTGAAGAGATTAAAGAAGAGTTTGATAAGTTAGTTCAGCAGATTGATACTTTTGTTCCTATAAATCTTGAAGCTACAAAGGCAAAATTGAAAAGATATGGAGAAGAGCTTCAGATAAAGACCTCAAAGAAACAAAGGTTTGATGATAAAGATGTTCTAGTTATAGGAGAAAAAGTTGCTGAAGTAAAGGAAGAAGAGCAGGTAAAAAGAACAGGAAAAAGAAAGACGCAAAAGGCTAGAAAAGGTGTAAATGTTGACAAGAGTGCACAAGAAGATTTAGAAAGTAATAAAGAGGAATCAGTAGAAGCTATGAATCCTACTCCTTTGACTACAAAATCTGATAGTGTGGTAAATTGGAAGATATTTTAGCAAGGTCAAAGAAGTATTTATCAGATAATGAGAGAAAATAGACCTGATACAGTCTACATGAGCTCTAGAGCTATGATTAAAGACTTCACAAGAGAGGATCTTATAGAGTTGTACAAATTGGTAATACAGAAGTATGGAACAAATAGGCCTGAAGATGCTTATGACAGAGTGCTTTGGAGTGATCTCAGGACTATGTTTGATCCACCTCTCAATGAAGATGCTATTTGGAGCTTACCACTTCAACAAAAGATGGTTAGTTAGAGATATTATGATAAATGTGAAGTACATTGTTTAACTTTAGAGGCATGCACTATATATATGTTAGCGGATAGAAAATATCCATTGTCAAAAGAAGCTTGTTAAGTGATGCTAAAAATGAAGCTTCTAGATGGAAAAATGAATGAAATTTGTTATAAACTTTTGAAGATGATTGAGAAGCAAGTTGGGATTAGAAAGTGATGAATTTATCAGTAGCAGTAGGCATGTTTTTTGAAAGTGTGGACTATTATGGAAGTGAGAAGGGTTTTGGTGTTGGCTAACCACCATACAACAAATGGTTATTAGTTCACCATGCTTAATAGGCATAAGGACTGGCTAGTTCAAAGCAAATAGTTTTGGTAAAGACGTCTTAAATCCATTAATGGTTGACAGTTTACCAAAAATTGTATTGCACTAAAGCATTGGCTACTCTAGAGCAAACGGCTACTGGTAAAGAGATCTCAAATCCATTGATAGCTCCTAGTTTGCTATAAACTATAAGGTTATCAATGCACCTTATTACTACAATGAAGCATTGACTAGTCCATACCAAACGGCTCATGGTAAAGACATATCAAATCCGTTGATGGCTCGTAGTTTGCCAAAAACTATAAAGCCAACTTAGTTGGATGTTGCTGTGTAGCTGTGAAGAGAAGACAAAGACTAAAAGATAAAGTATGATCTGGTTTTTTAAAGAACATCAAACAGATCATCATTCAAGAGAAGCTAAGGACTTGAAGACATGCTTGGATATAATTCTCAAAAGCCCAAACTGGAGACAGGTGAAGAAACTTGAAGTTAACAAGTGAAGTTCAAGTTTAGGGGAGGATTGTTAGGAATTTTGTATAACAGAATTAATTCTGTTAGTATTGTAGTTAATTCTGCTAGTATAATAGTTAATACTGGTAGAAGGTTTATCATAGTTAGTACTGGTAGTGTTAAAAATTTAATACTGTTTTTGTAATAGTTAAGACTGCTTAAGCAAAAATTAGTTAGAGTTAAAGATATGCATGAGATATCTTAGGAAAAGATATGCATTATCTTTATAAGCATTTTGGAAAGCTCATTTGGGTTTTCCTTAGTCTATAAAAGGAACCCCGAGGCATAGTTAGTATATATAGTTCTATAAAAGATCATAAAGATAAAATAGTAATCATAGTTTGTAATCTATAACCTAGGCAGATTCAAAGTTCAATATAAAAGTGTTTTAATTGTGTTCTTCTTTACATTGTTGATTAAATTCCGCGTAATCAATAGTGGTTAATCATTGTTTCATCATTGTTACTTTAGATTTATCTAAGGCAACAAACCCTTTACAAGCTAAAGGTTAAGATCCACTAAGCAAAGGGATCCTACACATTGTATATGGCGTACTTAACTTTCTTTGTCAATATAGCACATTCATTCAAAAGATTCAATACAACGTATTTAGATTAATTGAATACGGCGTATTGATCATCTGATATAGATTCTAGTTTAATTTTCGTGCTTAGTTCTCTATGCTTTCTTTCTTCTGAGCCTATCTTACTGATTGTTTATCCCTTGTTTTAGGTAGTGCATGACAAGGAGTTTTGGTGAAGAACTATTTACACCATTCAAGGAACCATAACGAGAATTTTGATCATCTAGGAGGCTTTTCAAGACACTAAGTCTTGACAAATCAAGATTGCTTGGACTCAATCTATTATCTGATCTAGAAGAAACTTTTGAGGAAGAAGATGCAGAAACAATGGCGGAAACAATAGAGAAATATATGAGCAATACCCGAACTAACTATGGATCAGGAGTTGTTAGGCTTAAGATTGAGGACAAAGATCATTTTGAACTGAAAGGCCAATTTCTTAAGGAGCTTCGAGAAAATACATTTAGCAGTTCAAATCATAAGGATGCGAACGAACACATTGAGAAAGTTCTCGAAGTTGTTGACTTGTTTCATGTACCTAACATCACTGTAGATCAACTAATGCTCAGAGTCTTCCCTATATCCTTAACTGGAGATAGAAGTTGTTGGCTGAGAAACAAACCAACTGGTTTGATTAAACTTATGAAGATCTTAAAACAAAGTTTTTGAATAAATATTGCCCACCTGCTCCAACTTTTAGCAAGAACCAGATGAAACCCTTTATCAATCATGAGAGCGCTTTAAAGAACTCTTGATGAAGTGTCCTCAACACTACTTGACTGAGATGCAGGAGGTAATTTTCTTTTATAATGGGTTGGAGGTTCCAACACGACAAATTCTTCATTCAAGAGGCGCCATTCCAACTAAGACAGCTACCGATGCTAAAGTGGTCATCTAAGAAATGACAAAAATGGGACATCTAAGGGAAGAATTACTAAAACTTTTGATGAATTGGCTACCATACAAGCTTAACTTAATCATCTGGGATATAAATCAAGAAGGTTAATGAAAAAGTTTATGCTGCTCAAGTGGGATGTGAACGGTGTAAAAGACCCCACTACACCAAAGATTGCCCCCTCAAAGAGGAAGGGAAAACCCTTAAAGAAGCATACTACAAGCAATTTGGTGCACCTTTCCAAGGAGGGGAATATAGAGCACCAGCTCTGTGATTCAACCAAAGGAATAATGTCAATCCTTCATTTCAAGAACGAAGATAAAGGATTAATGCCAATCCTTCATTAAAACTTTGGAGATTCAAATTGGGCAAATAAGCAAGTTGCTATAGGCAAGAGGATTTGGGAGCCTACCTGAGAGACCGTGTCAAGTCGATCTTGAATACTATTAAAGCTGATATACACTCGATACGCTGTATTAGACCTTCCCAATATGTCGTATCCGCCTCATAGAACAGTACATTGTTGTACGATAAAAAGCAAACAACGATTCCTTTTCTAAGTTGTTTGAATAATCATTACTGTGAAGAAGTGAAGGGGAACTATGGACTACAATTCTCAGAAGCTTATGGAGCTTCACATATCAATAAAACCATGTCGTGTAAGGAAAAAGACCCATGGAGTTTCACTTTACCTTGCTATATTAATAATGTTTACTTTGATAATTCCCTGGCCTACCTAGGAGCTAGTGTAAGTGTAATGCCCCTCTTGACCTACCTCAACTTAGGATTAGGCAAATTAGCTCATATAAGGTTGATAGTGGAATTAGCGGATAGGACAGTGAAATATCCAAAAGGAATTGCTGAGAATGTACTAGTAGGGATTGATAAGTTTGTTTTCCCTGTAGACTTTATAAACCTAGATATGCCTGAGGATATCAAAGTGCCCTTGATCCTCGAAAGACTATTTTTATCTACTGCCCATGCTAAGATTGATGTTTACAAATGAAAGATTACCTTAAGGGTAGGGGATGATAAGATTATTTTCAAAAGTGTTAAGCCTGTTAGTAGTATAATTAAGAGGGTCTATATGCTAAGTTTGAGAGTAAGAATGGAACTTGATTTAGAAGCTAGGCTAATGGGAGAAACTTTGTTGATAAATAGATCATTAGACCCTTCGTATGGAGATTACATAGAGTTAAACAATCTTAAAGAACCATTAGAGCTTAGGAGAAATCAAGTTGATGATTTAATGCCCACCATCATGGAAGTTGAGGTAATTGATGCACCTATGGATGATTTAGTCGAATATATGAATGATAAACTTGATACTAGAATTGATGATTACCCTAGTGATTGCGACTATGATAAGAAGATCTATATTGATTGTGCCCATAACTTAAAGTTTTCATGCATGATAGGAATTGAATTTGTACACGTTAACATCTTTCCAATATCGTACTTCAATTTGATATCCAAAAAGTTTTATAACTCTATAATGAAAGACAAATTGGAGTACAAAGAGAATAACGTTGTAGAAGCCTTAATGAATGTGCCTATCTTTGTTGGAACTTTTTCTGTTATAATATATTTTTCAGTTTTGGAAAATATGGATGCTTATCGTGATGAAGGAATGGGTGATTTTATTTTTGGTGAACCGTTCTTAAGAGAAGTTAGAAATAAAGCAAAACGATTTGAGGGAACGATTACCCTTTACAAGGGTAACGATAGTGTAACTTGTCAAATGGTGTGGTCACATCCAAGGTTTAAAAACCATACTAATCGACAATGCAACAAGATCCCACCATTACTACAGGTAAGTAAACAAGACAAGACAGATGAGATCTCACACTCATACCAAAAGCTGAATGGTTTCTACAAAGGAGTTTTAAACTTAGGACCTGACTTTATTCAAGATCTAAAGATGGAAGAATGGCTCATACGTGGGCACATTAGCGTGCATGAGATGGAGTAAAGAGTATTGAAGAAAAAATCTAACTTAAAGACTTCTCTAAAAACAAAAATGCTTCCCGAGAGACAACCCAGATTGTTATTTATTTTTATCAAGTATGTCTTCCCAGACATCAATACGGCGTATCCTCTCCATATCATACGGCGTATTGATTGTCTGGATGTTATTAGTCTTTACTTTTTTATTAACTTTAGAAACATTATTGTCAGTTTTGACAATACGACGTATTTATGTATATGATACGGCGTATTTGGCCGACTGACTCGTATTAGAAACTTTTTACAAGCTTCTATACAGCATATTCCAGTTTAAGGATATGACGTATTAGTCTCATGTACTGTTTGGATAGTTTTATTTATTTATTTTAGGTACCAAGATAGGAATGCACATTCTTTCCTATTATTTTGTACAAGACATTAGAAAAAAAGAAATTGATGAAGTTGGTTAAAGTATCTACAAGTTTGGAAGCGTTGGAGTCTTGAAACCTCAAGACGGCTGTTTAACACATGATCTTGCTCACACGATCAACATGGAGAATCTACCGAGCAACAATTAGGGGAGTTTCTCATTCTAATTCTATTTAAATTCCTGTTTTTAATGTTTTATCTATACAACGAGGACGTTGTATAATTCAAGTGGGGGGATGGGAATTAGAATGCTTACTTGTCCTAATTTTTCACACAAAATTCTAAATTATGCTAAAATTTTAAATTTTTTCAAGCATGATTTTGTGAAAATTACATATTACATAACCGCACACAACAACCCTTATTAGGTATTGTGAAAATTTAGCCTTATCCGTTTCCAAATGTTTACCTAAATTCCATAAAAATATGAGTGTGCCGGTGATGTAGTAGACCATAGAACTTGGCTTACTATATCTATTCGAGACCACAGTGATGAGTATTATGGATTTAGATCGAGTAACTTGTTTAAATTGGTAAATTTTTAGTATTACACCCAAAAAGCCTATACATGTTGTTTATTAACTAACTACACTGGTTAGTTAACCCCCGTTTAAACCCCTTGTTTACTCTCATTTTAAGAGTAAGATACCCCTAAAAAAACTTGTAGATCCAATCCTTTAGGAATTACACCAACTTGTTTGTTTTGTTACACCTTTACACCTTAGCTTACCCTGTTAGATTTAGTCTATTTACAGTTGCTAGTTGCTTAAAGTATAAAGTATTGTATTTCCCGAGTCTTCTGTCAATTTTCTATCTTCAAGACTGTTGCAAGAAATTTGCGCATCGCAAATGGAAATGTATAAAGTAGTCAAAGCTTATATGATTTTACTACCATCACAATTAATGGTGAGTCCGAAGAATAAAGAATTATGGAAGGAATTATCTGGAGTTATTATGATGGTGAAACTACGTTGAGATTTGAAGAATAGTTTAGATAAAAAATAAAATCGAAAAAAGCAGAAAAATCGCACCAAAAAAAGAAAGGAAAGTTTAAAGATAATCGTTTCGCAAAGCAAGAACCGAAGGAATTATTTAAAGGATCTATTATTCATTGATACTCATCAAAAATCAACGATGTATAATATTGTATAAAGTGGTAGATATCGCCACTTACCTTGAAGAGTATGTAAAGTATGGGATGAATAGGAAGTTGACCGTTATGGGAACGCCAACTTAGATTGTTGTTTTTGATCTATGATCAAGAAGTCTGTAAATAGTTGTGTCTTTATCATGGTAACGATCGGGAAAAAGTGTCTAGCAAATTGTATTTTAGGCTTAATCTGTTTTTTCGTAATTTTTATTTAACAACAATTTTATTCCCTTTCCTAATCACTAGCCGCTGGTTTTACGCGAATGAGGATGTGATCGAGCATGCATATCTATTCCGTCATTACGGCCATATATGCATATCTTAGCTTCCTTGTTAAATTCGAATGAGGATGTGATTGAACATGCATGACTTTTGGTGAAAGTTAGAAGGTTCTTACCCTATATCATTCTTCATTCTAACCGCTGGTTAAATTCGAATGAGGATGTGATTGAACACACATGTCTATTCCATTGTTACGGCCATGTATTTGTGCTTCAGCTACCTTGTTGGGGTGGTACTTCTGGTGAAAGATTGTAGAATGATCAACCTTAAGCCTTATCATAAAAACCCATTTTACCTCTATAAACTTGTTACTCCTTAGCTCTAGTGGTGGAGATATGTATCCTTGTCAAGCTTATGATAGAATACTCGTCACGAACAAGCAATTGAGCGAATTAGTTACATGTTACCACATAGATTAGTTGAGTGATTTGAGTGATTTGAGTGTTTTCATCTTCCTATTTCGTGAGGTGTTTGGTTGTGTACTTGTAATAGATCAAATAAATGCTTAACGGAATATATCCTTAGTGATACATTTTTATAAACTTCTAAAGGCTACTTGAGGACAAGTAGGATTTAAATGGGGGATATTTGATGACATCAAATGACGTCACTTTTATAGCATCATTTATCCCATGTATATAACCTATTTTATATGATTACTGCAAAGAATTGTTACTTAATTGTTTATATATGAGAATTGCAGTAATTATGGAGTACTTGGTAAAGATTAGCAAAAAGGCGCGCCTTATGGAGCTTAAATGAAGATATTTTAAAGATTACTATTCTGACATCCTATACGCCATATCCATTAAGGAAGATACGTCGTCTATGTGCCTACACTTTACTAAAGACCACGAAGGAAACAAGTTCAATACACCGTATCCAGAAAACACCTATACGCCGTATTCAAGATATAGTATGAGGATATTCTGGAAGATATCAAACGTGGTCCCTACTTCAAGAAACCCCCAATACACCGTATCAATCTTATTCGATACACCATATCATACCGACTCCAGACCCTATAAATAGAAAACTCAAAAACCAGTTTTAAGTGTGCTAAATCATATTCTCGATACCTAAACCTCAAAGGTTGATTTTTAGAGGAGAAAAAGTGCTGAAAAGGTCTTGCAACGTGATCTAATCCATAGAAGACAACGTGTAATTTCTTATACTTTTGTAATCATTCAATTTTTGGTATCATTCATTAATTTGTTTAGTTTACCTTGGCCAAACCATTAGTCTTGTATTAATTATGATATTTGAAGGCTAATACCTTTGGGTATTAGCCATTGCTATGAAGATCTAAATGTTTGGTTTTGTTTATAAATTTACACTTGTTTACGTGCTTAAGTATGCGACCTATCATTCAACTGGGTCTAGTCTTACATATTTAATGCGCTGCAACATCGGTGTTGTTTGGGCGTAGGCTAAGAGTCTGGGATAGCTCTCCATATTGTAATTTATATATCTAGAATCAGAGGATCACAAATATTGACCTATCTTTACCTTTAGATTAGTGAGCTTAGTTGGACCAAGAGGTGACCTATGTATCAACGAGTACGTTCTAAAGCAATTGGTAAGGACTCGGACAGTAGTCTACTAGTATATAAAGAGCCGTTAACCAGTAAGTGGGTAAAGTCTCTTTGAGCTAGGGTTTAACAAGATCACCATTGCTTTAATCCCTAAGATATATTATAATCAGTAAATAAGGATGCTTTATACGGATGCGTTTAATTGTGACAGAATTCTTAGGAAGAAGTACCGCCTACGTCTTAAGAATGATATGGCTAATACAGTTTTCTATTATAAGGCTAGACCACTCTTCTATCTTCTGTTAATTTGCTTGTGAGTGTTTAAGTATTTTGAATTGATTTTAGTCACCACAAACCCGTGCCAGTGTCTAAAATTGAAAACCCCCCTTTTAACCATTATGACTAACATAGGATAGCATAGGTTTGACTTAGATTAGAATTAACCTAGATTATTTAACCAAAATATTAATAAATTGATAGATTTTAACATCTCTTCAAGTGTTCGACACCCTACTTACCACGAACTACTACCCATTAAAGTGTTGTTTTTCGTTAGTTGGCAAAATATAAATTTAAAACTTGAACTTTCATAAATAAACACCACACAAAAACACATCACGGGTTTATAAAACAATCAAAATATTTAAAATGTGAGGCTATGAACTCACCTTAATCAAAAGTATCCAATTAAACAACTCAACATGAGCAAGCAACTTCACGTCTCAACCGCGACCTATATAATATTATATAGCGGCACGTGATTACGAGTAGTATAATTTATATAATGCATACTTGCATAATAGCTATCACATATATATAATTATATACCACGAATCTCCAAGTGCGACGCATATTATTTATTTCGACGCACCAACAATGTTGTACCATTGAAAAGTTTCTATTTTTAGAAAGTTGCCAAAAGTAAGGATAATATAAATCCAATATAATATTTCGTCATAGTTGACTTTCAAAGTCAATTTTCAACCCAAAAGTTTGACTTTTAAAAGTCAATTTTCGTAGTTGACTTTCATATAAAAATTTACCAAACTTGATTTGGCTGTAAAATCTTTGTATTTAAGAGTTACGAGACCCACTTTATATCAAAATGAACCTAAGAACATCCTCTACCATTTTCCAAAGCTTAAAATAGATTTCAAAAATTTCTCGACATGCCATGTGGCTGTCAAACTTTCTGCTTGAAAATATCATTTACGAAACCCATTAAAATGCCATTTTTCACTCCCAACAACATCAAGAATACACTTAACTATCCTATCTCCATCCACTAGACTCATCAAACTCGAGTTCAACTAAAAAAATATTTATTTGACACACTCGCACTTAGATATCTAGCAATAATCATATGCATGCAATAATTAAAACAAAACAACATCATAAGAGAGTTAGAGATGACTGACAAATAAATTTTACATAAGCGAAATCAGCAACAAAACTTTTTTTCGACTTCCCCTTTTTGGTTTGAGACTCGTACGCAACCCAACAACATAAACCAAAACTTTTAATCAAAATCCACTTACAAGAACACTAATCTAACACCAATCAACACTATTTTCAACCCAAAATCTTCAAAAACTAACCCAAACTAAAACCAGCAAAATACTCAATGCATGTTATATTTTCTTAGTGGTTTTTGTTTAGTTTTTTGTAGGGATTAAAATGTATAAGTGGATCGTGTTTTATGTGAGTTTTCCGGCGATGGTGGTGGTGGTTGTATAGGGACTGTCAGCAAGAGAGGGGGGTTTGTGTGTGAAAATTTTGGTTAAAAATGGTAAATGTGTATGTGTTGTAGCTTTTTATAGTAAGACCACTGTAGGCAATTAAAACAATTAGTCCTCCCCACTTTTCTAGTTTAGGTATTTGACACAGATATCTTTTTCTTAAGTGAAAACCGACCACTTATGTCTCGGCTGTTATATTCCCGTGACTATTTACTTTCATCAAAATTTAATTCGGTTTAAAATATTAAAATAAATGTAAATTTACGTAACCCACAACTTTAGACACGATGTTTATAAAAACACGAGGAAAGCCATAAAATACCAAAAATAAATATAATCGCGCTCTCAGAGCAGAATATAAAATTTTAACTCTCTCAGATGCTTGAACGAATGAAAAAATTTGGTACACCGCTCGTAATTACCTAATGAATGGAAATTTTCACCAAACCAACTAATATCGTAACAACTATATCCAACTATATAGTAAAATAATTATCATTACTTGAAGTAAGTATTGACCTAAAACTCGGGTTGTTACATTCCTCCCACCTTAAGGAAGCGTCGTCCCGGTGCTTAGTTTAACTTATCCGCCTTCTCATTTCCAGCAAAGAGGTAAGGGTACTTATTTTTGAACTAATCTTCACGTTCCCAAGTAAACTTTGGTCCTCTTCGTGAATTCTAGCAAACTTTAACTAATAGGAATCCGACTTTGCTTAAGTCATTTAACTTCTTAATCTACGATTTCCACTGGTTCTTCAACGAAGTGTAGCTTTTCATCAAGTTGAATCTCGTCAAGCAGGATGATAAGATTTTCTTCCACTAATCACTTTTTGATATTAGAAACATGAAACATGCTATGAATCCCTTTTAACTCTTCAGGTAGTTCCAATGTGTAAGCCACAGACCTACTCTTGCTAAGATCTTGAATGGTCTGATGTAACGTGGACTCAGCTTTCCATGTTTTCTAAAACGAATAACGCTCTTCCAAGGTAATACCTTGAGCAATACCATGTCCCTGACTTCAAATTCCAACGGCTTAGATCTTCTATCTGCGTAGCTTTTCTGATGGCTACGAGCAGTCAACAAGAGATTCTTAATTAGAACAATCTTTTTTTTCATTTCTCAAATCAATTCCAGACTGGTGAGTTGGCTATCTCTAACCTTACTCCAGTAGACAGGCAATCTACACTTTTGTTGATACAAAGCTTCAAATGACGTGGCCTTGATACTTGTGTGGTAACTATTGTTATAAGAGAACTCGACTAATGGTAGATGTCGATCCCAACTACTTCCAAAGTCAATCACACATGCACGCAATATATCTTTGAGCATTTGTATTTTCCTCTTGCTTTGACCATACGTTTGAGGGTGGTAAGCAGTACTTATATCCAGATTTGTCCCTAACACTTTCTGAAGCGATCTCTAGAATCTAGACATAAAATGGCTATCTCTATTCAAAATGATTGATATAGGAACACCATGCCTACATGCAACTTCCTTTAGGTATAGTTGCGTAAGCTTCCCCATGTTATCAGTCTTCATTATTGGTAGGAAATGAGCTGATTTGGTTAGTCAATCAACAATGACCCAAATTAAATCATACCCACTCGGTGTCCTCGAAAGACCAGAAACAAAATCCATAGTGATCCTTTCCCATTTCTACACAGGGATTTTAAGTTGTTGAAGTAGTTCAGATGGTCTTTAATGCTCTGCTTTAACTTTCACACAAGTCAAATACTTGCTTACAAAGGTGGCAATATGAGCCTTCATATTTGGCCACCAATATAACTACTGCAAATCTTAATACATTTTGTCATATCCTGGGTGAATAGAGTACTTAGACTTATGCGACTCATGCATAATTAAGTCCCTCAATCCACCAAATCACAGCAACCAAACACGCTTTCCAAAACAACAAGTCCTATCGGGGAAAAACTTGAATATTTGCTTAATCAAGCTCCCCAAATTCTAAGCCCTTACATTCTTCTTTTTATTGCCTCCTTTTGAGCGTCAAGAATCTGCTTAGGTAAATTGTTATGAACAGTCATCACCAAAGCACGAACACACAATGGCTTAATCCTTTCCTTTTGACTTAAGGCGTCGGCCACTACGTTTGCTTTTCCCAAAAGATAACGAATCTCACAATCATAATCACTTATAATCTTAATCCATCTTCATTGTCTCATGTTAAGGTATTTTTGATTGAGAATGTATTGGAGCCTCTTGTGATCAGTGAAAACCATACACATTGTCATGTAAAAATAATGTCTCCACAACCTAAGAGAAAAAACAACGGCTCCCAACTCCAAATCATGGGTTGTGTAGTTCTCTTCATGGACCTTCAATTTTTGGGAAGCATATGCTCTAACCTTTTCCCGTTGCATCAACACGACTCTAAATCCTTTAAGAGATGCATCAGAATAAACCTCAAAATCTTCCATTCCCTCTGGCAACGCTAAGATAGGTGGACTACAAAATTTCTGCTTCAATGTCTAAAAAGCTTCATCTTCTTCCTTACCCCACTCATATTTATTATCTTTCTGAGTCAACTTAGTAAGAGGCTTGATGTTAGCCTTAATTCTATTAAGTCGAACAAGAATGTTATCGTTCATCTTTTGTAATTATTAGGTCTTGTATTGTAATAGGCTAATCAGGATAAACGGGCTTAGACTATAAGCAAGTAACGTCCATGTAATAGGCCTAAGCCCAACACAAGCCAAGCCCAGACCATCTACAAAGCCTACACGCCACTAGTAGGCCAAGGGTATAAATAGAACCCTCTCCACACATGGAGAGGGTGTTGGTCATTTATGTGTGTGTTTTCATATGTGTAAAAGATCCACCAAACTCTTTCTCTCTCTCTCTCTCTCTCTCTCTCTCTCTCTCTCTCTCTCTCTCTTAATCTAATACTCTTCCATTTTCAATTTTCTCTTTTCTAGCTTATTGCTTATTCTTATTGTTATAAAGTGGTTAATATTTAGGATAACACATGGAAATCAGAGAAAAACCTTCAATTAACCATTGATAGTAACCAGCCAATCTAAGAAATTGCCTCACCTCCATTGGTGTTGTCAGAGCAGCCCAATTCTTAATTACTTTAATCTTGGTAGGATCAACATGAACACCTTTATTGTCAATCACATGATCGATAAATTTTATTAAATCCAGCCAAAAGCCACACTTTGAAAACATGGCATACAATTTCTCCTTCTTAAGTAGCTCCAAGATAATCTTTAGGTGCTCTCCATGCTCTTCTTTGTCTTTGGAATAGATCAGAATATCATCAATGAACACAATCACGAACTTATCAAGATATGGCTTGCATACTCGATCTATTAAGTCCATGAACATAGTAGGCATATTGGTCAGTCCAAACGGCATCACTTGGAACCCAAAGTGATATCAAGTCCTAAATGCAGTAATTGGAATGTCCTCTTCTTTAATGCGAAGCTAATGGTAACCTAATCGCAAATCTATCTTCGAGTACATGCTTGAACCTTGAATTTGATCAAACAAATCATCAATTCATGGAAGAGGATAATGGTTCTTGATTGTCAGCTTGTTCAGTTCGTGGTAATCAATACACATTTGAAAGGATCCATCTTTCTTCTTCACAAAGAACATTAGGGCTCCCTACAGTGATGAACTCGGGTGAATAAATCCTTTCTCCAACAGTTCTTGCAATTGTACCGATAGTTCTTTCATCTTGGAGGGTGCCAGACGATACAATACTCGTGCAACAGGTGCAGCCCTGGGTACCAAATCAATTCTGAACTCTACTTTCCTAGGTGGTGGAAGTCCTGGCAAATCATCAGGAAACACCTCAGGAAAGTCACGAATTACTGGCACATCTTCCAGGTGCCTCTCCTTCGATTTCTTCTCAGTCACTTAAGCCTCAAACATCTGACAGCCTCTCTCGATATACCTACGGGCCTTAATATAATATATGACCTTTAGTCGGGATGGACCTTTGTCACCCTTGACAATCAACGTCTTATTCCCACAAGGTATACGAACAACCTTCTTACCATAGACCTTGACGGCATCGCGCTCGGCTAACCAATCCATCCCAATAATGATGGAAAACATACCAAGTTTAATAGGCATGAGATTAATTTTGAAAATGTGGTTCACTAAATTTAGAGTGCAGCCTCTCAACACCGTGTTAGTGCTAACCACTTTTCCATCAGCTAACTCGACTTCATATGAAAGAGATACATCCCGACTAAAGGTCTAGTTATTAAATTATTAAACTTATTAAATTATCATTAGTGTCTAGTTTATCCGAGTTTGTTGGGAATTATATTTGAGTTGATAAGACAAAACATATGAAAGATAAAGGACTTAAATGACAAAGGAGAAATTCTTCAAATGATGGAAGATTTCAGAAGATCTCCTTAAAAAGGTAACAAGATCAACATTGATGACTTGCTTAAAAAGATAAAGACAATTTATTAATGCTATTAATTGTTGATAGGAAAGAATTAATGATAATTTAATAAGTTTCCTAATTGTATTATGTTTCCTTTGTAAAACCTTATATCTCTAGTATATAAAGAGATACAAGTTATTAGGTTTAAGTGTGTGGCAAGATGTTAACGCTAGGAAAAGTATGTGTGTGTCCTAGGCATCAAGTCTTATTCAAGATCGTTGTTGATGAAGTAATCAAAAGGGATAACTTGATGACCTTGTGCATTCGGAATTAAAGGAAGGGGCTTCCTAAGATCAAGTGGATACAATGTGCCTTCAAGATTGTGCCAGTATAATTGATCGTTGGTAGCTTTGAAGACTTCTTCCAGGTGGTATTCCAATTCTACTACACTCTTGCACGAACCTTTCATAAGATCATATGTAGGACCAGTTAACACTTATTAAGTCAAGTAGTCAATCTTGAGCCGATTCATGATGAAAGCAAAGAAATCGATGGGAGTTGCCATTAACTCATCAAATGAAGATTGTGTGCTAGCAGCTTGTGCCAACTAGTTAATCCATGGTTAATGAGGTTGATCAGTTAAAGTCTTTGTTTGGTGCCATTCACGATTATGAGTTGGAGAGTTTGAGGGATGCCACTGACATTCATCTTGTACCTCTCTAGCAGGAGTTACATTATCTCCTTCTGTGTTAAACTCTTGCTGTGAATGATCTTCCAAGTCAGTTGATTGAGATCTGGATGCACCTTTGGAAGAACTTGTTGTCATGTTCTCCTTATGAGTTAGCTCTTTGGATGACTCAGCTTCCTTACCTAATCTCATTCACTATGTCCCTCGGTTTGATCTAGCGGAGGGTTCTTCATACTTATCTTTGTCATTGTGTCCTCTTGGAATTATGATACATCACCATATGAGGAGAGGAGGTCTTTGTCAGTGTTATAGGCTTTGACCAATGATTTGTAAAGATTCTTTTGGACTTCTGATATGTCAATCGATTTATTTTCCTCCATTTTATCCATGAGAATCTTCTTTAACTCGAGTTCTGAGAGCGAAGAAGCTACTGCGTAAGACGTCTGAGGTGGATTGGTTGATCTAACCAACACTTCAGCTCCCAGAGATTCGGTAACATATTTTTCAACTTTTCACATAATCTTGGAGGTTTGAGCTTTGACCTGCTCCTTGATTATTTTATTCATGTTGGAGTCAAGTGAGTTGAGAAAGTCTTGTCTTAATTCTTGGCTTGAGCTTCTTCTCTGAGCTTGTCTGATTTTAGCTGTACAACCACATCTACTGCTTCTTTTAGCTTTGAAGCAAGGTAGCCATCAACAATGCTCGAAATTGAGGAAACGGCTTCAGCAAATGGATTTGATTGTTTGATCATAGACAATTCAGATTCGAACGCGGATACTCTTTGATCAAAACCAAATAATGAGGCAAAGTTAGGGATTTCTGGCATCATGGTTGTTGGAAGAGTTGTTGTTGACGTGGGATCTGGTGTTTGTAGTAGAGTTTGAGTGATCGAAATAGGAGGTTGAGAGGTTGTTGTAATAAGAGAGGGTGTCTAAGTAGCCACAGTAACTAGAATGTCTACAAGAGTATTAAAAAGTATATTTTTGATTTAAAACAGAGTCAATACCTACATCTATTAAAGGATTGATATACTTTGAGACCAAGTCTGATGACACAGAGGAGCTTTGTTGTAGAACTACAGGAGCAACATTAGTTAGATTCACATGATCCTCTTTCGTGATTTTGGTTGTTTGATCCTCAGTCATATCAGCATCTCTCCTTTCCAGGTTGAGATTCAAATCTCCGTAGAGCATCTCTTCATCATCATATTCTTTTTCACCTTCCTGAGCCTTATCGTCGTCCTCTTGTTTTTAACTTTCCTTAGAGAGTTGGTAATCAGGAGGTGTGTATACTCTCTGATCAGATAAATCTTCATCATCTTTTGCTCTTTCTTCTGTATCATATTCTTCTTCATCTTGAACATCTTCTATGTAAGTTGACAATTTTGGGTGAACAAAGTCATCTCCGTCATCATCTTCTTCACTTTCTTCACTATCATCATTTGCGTCACACTCTTTATCAGCATCATCATCATCATCATCATCACCTTGACTGAATGTCCAAGACTCTTCCTCACTATCCAATTTATATTTAGGTAAATTGGGAACCTCTGGTTTGTCACCAGCTCCTTCATCTGTACCAGTCTTCTTGTGTGGTTGCTAATTAGGAACCTTTGACTGAGTGTCAACTCCATCACCTGAGCCGCTTGCATGAGAACTATGAGTTTGAGTCAAGCTTCTTTTGGTGGCCAGTTCCACTTGTTCGGCTTTAGTCAAAGCCACCTCAAATAGCACCGTTAAAGATTTTGACTTTTGTACTGGTTGCTTCTTCTTGGCAGGTTTATCACCCTTAGCTGAAGTCTTGATTCTTTTGCCTTTAGAGCTTAAGGTGTCTTGGTCTTGGGAGATGATTTAGAAACAGCTTTCTTCTTTTTAGTTTTTGAAGTCTTTTCACCAATAGCATAAGCATGGTAATTCTTGTAGGCTGCGGACTCTAACATGGCTTGTTTTGTCAAGTGCTAAGGGAGAAAGGCACCATATATTTGTGTGTCTTGATGTTTGGAGATAACCCTTATTGTGGTAAACATGGAGTCATGCCTGGCAGTGTGCCAAAACATCTTGTTTCTCTTTGAAATTGAAGGATCCTTTGCCATGAAGTAGTCGACAATGACTTTGGTGAAACGTAGATAATACATGTCATTATTCTTCTTTGAGTCCTTGTTTTCCACTTGAAACACGAAATCCTCCTAAAGTAAGTAGACATAGTCAATATGCTTGTTATGATACATGCCCCATAGGAGTTGAGCACGTGATAAGCAAAGACTTTCCAATCTAGTAGTTTTTCCGCTTAGGCATTTGTTGATAATAGCAGCAAGTGATCTCCATGGTTAATGCATGTGATTAATATTGACATCAAATAAGACCTTTATCTCACCAGTGTGTCCAATATCTCTAATGAGATGAATAATCTCCTCTTCAAACGGAGGTTCTTCAAATTTCTAGCCTGGGAGTTTAGGGCAATTCTTGAGTATATCTCTAAAGTTGTCAACATTAACAGTATAGCTTCTGCCATTCATCTTGAAACAGAGTGAGAAGTGATGTTTAGTGACAGTAACCCAAAATTCTTGCATGTAAATTTCTAGAACATCAGCAGTGACTTCAAATGCTTTGTAGAAAGGAGTGAGCTTCAATGCGTCTAATGCCACTTGTATGGTTGGTTCATTAGATTTGAGAGTTGGGCTAAGTCAAAGATTGCATATTCCGATCTTAAGACGGTTTTCAGGTGCTACAAGAGCATCATCTAATGCCTTTTACTGTGCTTTTGTTGTATCCATGATTCTGCTAAGATAGAATCAATACAGTTTATATATATAACCAATTTTATATAGGTTCCTATAGAGACCTATTTAGTGAGCATGTATGGTTGATTCATGATGTGAACATTTCTTGGGAATTAGGAACCTTAAAACCTTGTTCCACTCGTTAAGATCTATCCAATTAATAATGACAACTTAAGCCAACTTAACTTGCTTAGAATGTATAATTAACCAATTTTAATTAACTCTTTAGTTAAGTTTCTAAATCATCCTTTAAATAGGAAATTGGATCTAAAGTGTTTTGGGTCATTTGAATTAAATCGATTCTAACAATGGAAGTGTTCGGTACCTTCTAACAATGGGGTTGTTCGGTACCTTCTAGCAACGGAGTTGTTCGGTACCTTATAGCAACAAAGTTGTTCGGTACCTTCTAGCAACGGAGTTGTTCGGTACCTTTTAGCAACGGAGTTGTTCGGTACCTTCTAACAATGGAGTTGTTTGGTACCTTCTAACAACGGAGTTGTTCGGTACCTTCTAACAACGGAGTTGTTTGGTACCTTCTAACAACGGAGTTGTTCGATACCTTCTAAGACTAAAGTTGTTCGATACCTTCTAACCTAGAGTTCTTCGATACATTCTATCACTAGAGTTGTTCGATACCGTAAGAAGATGAGTTATTCGGTTCCATTTTAAACATTTCATAAACAAGTCTTTTAGGAAATCTCATTTGACCTATTATCATTCATATGATAGTCTTAACGATTAGGCATGAGGATAACTACTTTTAAGCTAAGATACAACATGAAAGTTCAATGAAGAGCATAGTTTAACCATTAACGCAAATAAATTTCAAGTAACGGGGGAATTGAAACATTTAAACACATACAATACATTGGTATTTAGCTCATAGACACAAAACCCATAAACTTTTTTTCACAATTTCTCAAAAAACCTAATTTTTGCACTTATACATTGTAAGAACACATTCGTATCAAAACCAAATTCAAAAACTACTTTAAATAGATGTTCTTCACTCCAAAGTAAGCAAGACCCCTTATTTAATTTCGGTTTTTATCCGGTTTCAATTTTGATGAACCCTAATTTGACTGTTAGGGTTTATCGAGATCAAAACCGAATGAAAACGTAATTCGTTTGAGATATGAGTGGTTTGGAACGTGAAGAATAGTTTATTAGTTATACCTTTCGTTTGAAAAACGCTTGATGTGATGGATTGAAGAATGGTGATTGAGTGTGTGTGTGTGTTATGTTTTGAGTGTGTGTTTTATATAAGTGAAAGAAAAAGGAGACAGGGGGGAGGGGGGTCGAATGGTGTTTATAAAACAAATTTTGTTTTTGACACATTTGGCCCCTCAAGTTTCTTATCCCATTTATTTTGCATAGATAAGTTTTATAAGGCATATACAAGTTAAACAAATAGCATATTTTGTCCCTAATGTTTATACTATCATACCTATAGACTTAATTTTGCAAAATATTCCCTAAAGCATTAAGCAAGTAAGACATAAGGCATACATAAGCTAATCTTAATTAACTTTCCTTAAGGAATGATATTTCATTATTGTTTAAAAACCTTTTTCCCGTTAAGCACATTTTTATTATGAAGAAGATATTTGACATTTTCTCCCCCTCAAACAATGACCCATTTTCTATTTAAAGAGCTGTAGTCGTTGTTTGAGAAGTCAAATGTCTTAGAAAAAAGCATTTTCTGATGAAGCAATGTTTTTATTTTTGAAAAACAACAAACACCATGGCAAATAAGATTTCTCTTAGTTGTACTCATAAGCGCACTGACACGTACGCTTATGAAAACATAGGAAGCACGGGTTGTGATGCAAAGTAATCACAAGCCTTTGCTTGATCATAAAGTAGACTATGCCCGAGAATAAATTCCCGTTGTTTGGAACAACTGTCTTTTTGACGACATGTTTTCCTCAGCGTGAAAAGCGGGTTACTATCAGAAATAATAGCAAGCCATTTGGCATGTTTTGAAAAACATTAGAACTTTTGCACGATCTTTTTGTATTTTTCTCATTTTTTACTTTTGTATTTTGCTTTTATAAAAAATTTTAGAAAAAGAAAATCTTTTTGGGTTTTCTGGTTTTTAATATATGTACATATGATACAACGGATATTTGAACAGGTACCACCACTATTCGTCTACTTTATCTGCCAACTTTTTCAGAGTGTTAGGAGACATTGTTTTTATACCCAGCTTGTCATAAAGGAATTCAATTCTTTCCTGACACAAAGCCTTAGTGAAAATGTCAGCCATCTGATACTCTGAGTTGACAAAATAAAGTTTGATCACCCCATTCTCAACATTCTCCTTGATAAAGTGTTATCTGATGTCAATATGCTTGGATCTGGAGTGTTGGACGTTGTTGCAGCATAAGGCAATGGCGCTTTTGTTACCACAATACATAGAAATTTTGTTGAATCCAAGGCTGTAATTGGTAGGAATTTTCCCAGATAAGGCGATGTATTCAGCTTTTGTACTAGATATCGCAGCGCTTTTTTGCCTTTTTGATGACCAACTAATTAGTCTATCTCCCAGAAACTGCATACTACCAGATGTGCTACGGCGTGTATCTTGATAACTAGCATGATCCGCATTTGCAAATGCTGTTAGTGTAATCGAAGAATCCTTCAGATACCATAGTCCCTGATTAACGGTTCCTTTTAGATACCGAAAGACCCTTTTGACTGCATGTTAGTGCTTTTCGGTAGGCTGAACCTGATACCGGGCACACATGCATATAGCAAATTGTACGTTAGGTCTACTGGTTGTGAGGTAAAGAAGGGTGCCTATCATGCCACGATAGTGTGATGGATCGATGGCTTTTCCTTCTTTATCCTCATCCAGTTTAGATTTCTCCACCATGGGAGTATCCACTGGGTCACAAGAGTCAAAGCCATATTTCTTTAAGGATTCAAGGGCATATTTTGACTTGCTAATAAAGATGCCTCTGGAACTTTGAGAAATCTGTAGTCCTAAGAAAAATGAGATTTTGCCCATCATTGACATATTATATTTTGAACACATGCTTTTAGCAAATAGGTCACAAAGTTCAGGTGTAGATGCAGCAAAGATAATATCATCGACATAGATTTGTACCAAAATTATTTCCTTGTCGTCCCTACAGATAAATAGAGAAGGGTCCACTAAGCCTTTGGAGAAGTCTTGGGATATCAGGAATGAAGACAACATATCATACCACACGCATGGAGCTTGTTTCAACCCATAAAGAGCTTTCTTTTAGCTTGTACCTGTGGTTAGGGTTATCTGGATCCACAAACCCGTTTGGCTGGCTAACGTAAACCTCTTCCCGCAGATTACCATTTAGAAATACAGTCTTCACATCCATTTGGTAGACGACCATATTCATATGAGTAGCAAACGCGAGAAAAATCCTTATAGCCTCTAATCTTGCAACCGGAGCAAAAGACTCTTCAAAATCAATTCCCTCTTCTTAACGGTAACCACAAGCCACTAGCCTAGATTTATTCTTTAGAACGCCTCCCAATTCGTCTAGCTTCACTTTGTAGATCCACTTCAAAGAAATAACCATAACTTTATCTGGTCGGGGTACGAGCTCCCATACACTTAGACATTTGAACTCAGTGAGCTCTTCTTGCATTGCTTTGATCCAATAGGATTGAGTCAAAGCATCTTTGAATATCTTTAGTTCAACAGAAGTGAGGAAAGCATCGTAGTAACATAAAAGAGCTTGCTCATGTAATTGTAGCCTTGTGGAAACCGGTCTTCTGAGTTCACCGATTATATTTTCAAGTGGACGATCCTTAGTCCATTTGTTATTGTGTTTATAAATTTGGTGATCTGGTTGCACAATTGTATGAATAATATCCGATGATGAAGATGCTTCAGAATCATTTTCTAGAATTTGAATACCAAATAACAGAACATTATTCATGTGTGCAACATCTAAGTCATGATTCTCTTCTTCATCATCGTAAGAAATGATAGGAGATTGAGTTTTTGGTGTGGTTTGCGAGTTACTACAACATGGTGCATCTTGATCAATAGTTGTTAAGGAAGGTGAACCGGTTGATTCAGCGAGTTCTGTAGCAACTACTTCATCAACTAGAGCAATGACTTCAGGGGTTGGAACATCAACACTGGGTGGAGGATTGATTAATTCATCAAACAGAGGTTGAAATAGCAAATCATAATCATTTCTTAAAGGTGGTACAAATGGTGTTAAAGGAGGAGGGTTTGGAACGAGTCCTGAACTGATTGTTGTAGGAGTCATCTCATGAAGTGCGGGTTTTGAACTGCTGTGTTTAAAAGCCATCATGGTTAGCTCATCAAAATCAACATGAATTGTCTCAATTATTTGTTGGGTACGTTGGTTGTAAATTCAAAATGCTTTCTTTATGGGTGCATATCCAATGAAAATACCTATGTCAGCTTTCGGCTATAACTTTCCTAAATTCTCGCTATCATTCATTGGGTAGCAAAGTGCACCAAACACATGAAGAAATGATAGGTCAGGAAGTTTGTTGTGCAGAAGCTCATATGGTGTTTTGCCATGACGAAGGCGTATCATGAAACAATTTATGGTATAACATGTTATAGCAACTGCTTCGGCCCATAAGAATAACAAAGCTTGTGCATAAATTAAAATTGTGTGGGTAGCTTCAATGAGCGTACGGTTACGTCTTTCAACGACACCATTTTGCTGTGGAGTACGAGCAACAGATGTTTCATGAGAGATGCCAACCTGCTCATAATATTCACGGACAGGCTTTTAGCCGCAGTTAGATCATTTTGAGAAACTTGACAGGTGCTTTTAGCCGCAGTTGGATCATCTTGAGATAGGTGCTTTTAGCCATAGTTGCTTTCAGCCACAGTTGGATCATCTTGAGAAACTTGATTATAAAATTAGGAGCTTCATCCTTTGATCGTAAGCACTTAACCCATGTAAATCTGGAGTAATCATCCACTATGACAAGGATATACTTCTTTCCATTAATACTTGTGATACGCATTGGTCCACAAAGATCCATGTGTAGGAGATAGAGTTTTTCTTGGTTGGTATCTTCATATTTGGGTTTGTGGGTTTTCTTCTTGCTTTTTCCCATTGCACATGCAAAACATAGATGATCCTTTTTAAATTTAAGCTTAGGAAGACCTCAAACAAGACTATGTCTAGCTAAATTATTGATTGCACCAAAATTTAGATGAGACAAACATCGGTGCCATAACCATGACTTAGTCTTTGAGGCCTTTGACAAGAGACATATTGGGGAGGACGCCATCATATCTCCAAGGGATAGTGTATATAGATTGTTCCCTCAAGATCTAGTCAACAGATCAACCCCTTCTAAATTACATATAAAGCAGGTGTGTTGACAGAAAGCAACTTCAAGGTTCGAATCACAAAATTGCCTGACTGAGAATAAGTTGTGTCCAAGTCTGTCCATGAAGTACACCCTTGAGATTGTAACATTCCCAATCTAATAGTCTCCATAACCCATTATCTTTGCCACATGATCATTGCTGAATTTGACAGTACCCAAAAATTTACTGACGAAATTGGTGAGCTGAGAGCGATCTTCGGTTATATGCTTAGAGTAGCCGGAGTCCAAATACCACAGAACAATTTGGACAACCTGCATTCATCAAGAGAAGAATATGGAACATTGGAAATTGTAGATCCCCGGGATTTACTAGGTTCCTTATTGTTAGCAGTTAAAGATTTAGTGATCTTAGGTTTGCTAACAGGACCATGTAATGATTTCCTAGGTTTCCTTAAATAGACCAAATTTACTGCAGGTTTAGGTGCATCAGTCTCTAAAATAGTTGGTTTCCTAGGGGGCACTTTTGTAGTTGTGGTAATCTTAGTTAAAGGGTACGCATTTCCTACAATAGTGAAGGTCCGACCAGTAGGTTTCCAAATGTATCCAATTTGAGTGAACACCTTTCCTGTTGGTTTCTAGACTTTTCTCTTTGAAATTTTCTTAGCAGATTTAGATTTAACAAGAGCATTTACACATAAATCATGATTAGCAAAAAGCATACAACCATTACACTTAGCACAGATAAGATCATAATTTGTATTAGGCTTGGAAAGTTGCACACTTGCAGTTCCTTTAAGTTCAACAACATAATTCTTAGTAATCAAACTAGATTTAACTTTTCTAGGGTGGGCTTCTACTTTATTCTTCAAATTACTACGTGGTGGTCACAGACTCATATCTTTCTTGGTATCGCCTGAAGGCAGTGACCTGTTAGCACTAGTAGAAGGTCTTACTCCTGTAGAAGACAACACAAGTTTGTTAGAAACTAAGTTTGATGACAAATCTGTTTTAGTGTTTGTGTTTCCTTAGGATGTGACATGCTTAGTGAATCTAACTCTTTTGTCCTTGTTCTTTCAGGTAACAGTCGTGGATTTGTCACCAAAATTGTTGATACTAGGGCAGGTTTTACTGATGTTTGTAAGCAACTCCTGAATCAGTTTAGTATACCTAAAGGCAGATTCTAACATAGGGTCTAGAGGATAATTTGCTTTAATATGCTCAACTAAATCCCTTGGAACTGCAGCTTTTTCCTGAGTGTGCTTTATATAGGCAGAGTGGGCTGTCCTTTTATTTAACAGTTTAGGGGTTATTGTTTCCATATCAATCTTAAGCATCTCAGGATCACTAGTATCTTTTGTGACAGCATCATTGACTAAAGCTTTTCCTTTAAGTTTCCTTAAATCATTCTTTAAAGCTTTATAATCAAACCTTATTCCTGAAGTTTTCCATTTAAATTAGAAATTTCCATAGACTTTTGATTGACTTGATTAATTAAACCATCACATTGGTCTTTTGATCGAATACGTGTTGGTTTAATCGAGTCATAAAGCTTTTTATAAGTCTGCTTCAAATGCTCATTTTCAGCAACAAGTTTGGATACCCTATGATCCAACTTAATGTTAAGAGTCTCAATTTCATCAATGTCCATCTTGATTTATCAACATTCATATTTTCACTTAGCAACTTGATTCTCTCTTTCAACTTCATAATAACAGTGTATTTTTCTTGTGACTGAGCTTTCAATTCATTTAATTCAAAGTATTGATCAAAATTAGGAGCACTTTGATTTGAAACATAATTGTCTCTTTGAAAAATTTCCTAATTAAGTTGGGAATCAACTTCTAAAGTAATGCAATGTTTTTCAAGAGTTGTATAACTTCTGAAAAGTTTATCATAAGTCTCTTTTTCAATAAAATCCTTTTTGTTGAAAAGCTCAGTCTCAAGTTTGTGACACTTATTACATTCATGCATATTCACAGAAGCATTATTCACAAAAGAATTCACAACAATATTGACAATATCTTGGTTAATAACTTGTTCTAAGAGTCGTTCATTATCACTTAAAACTTGATTCATTTTAACCTCAAAAGTCTTAGATTCTAAATGATGTTGTTCAACAGCCTGTTCCATTTGTATAAACATAGTTTGGACTTCAGTAAGTTCATCAAGTAGATCTTGATCGAATTTATTGAAAATTTCCTTAAGTGCTTTCACAAATGGAATAATTTCATCCCTAAAAAAAACAAGCTTTGTTGTTCAAACCCCTACCATGCCTCAGTATAGCTGTTGCGATTTCTTTCTTTAACAACCTTATTAAAGTCGGCAAGGTGGTATTTAAGTTTCTTTAAACTTGTATTTACCAAGCTTACTTTAGGAAGTTCTTTTGGAACTTCGACTTTAGAGGGTGTACTAGAAGGACTAGGGTCAGTTGAATTCACAAAATTCTGAGTCCAAAAGGCTTGTTTAGCAGATAATTTAGTTTGTGAAATAAATCATTTGTAAAAATCTTGAGACAATTTATTAAGAGCAACATAGTCAATTGGTTTAGTATTAACTTTCTTTTCTACAACCATTAGATCTTATTGTTTCAAAATCATTTTTGAACGACTCTCTTCAGGAAGTATTAAGGTCTCTTCAGAATTAAGAATATCAATTGAATAAGTATTTTGCATGACATTACCATCATACAGCTTTGGTTCCAACTGCTGAGCTTTCTTCAGATAATAAGGATTTTGATAACCTATAGCTTTTTTGGTGGAACGATCATAGAAAAACTTAGGTTTTGTCAACATATGAACAGTTTACGCTGATTAATCTCTTTTGTAAACAATATTATCAAGATGTTGGATCTTCTTTTCTAAAGCTATTTCTCTATCAATATTTCTAGATTCTTCTTTCTTAAAATCATCTTTCAGGACAAAAACTGATTTAATTAAAGATTCTTTTTCTTTTAATTGTTCAAAAAGAGTATGTTTAAGATGATCAATCTCAGCATACTATTTATGTGCATCAAAAAAATTATTTTTTCCAGCTTTCAATACTTTATTTTGTTCTTTACATCTTTCAAGCTCAGTAGTTAAAGCATCATTGACATTTTTATTGTCCAGATTAATCTTGGTGCAATTAACTACTTGGGTTTTCAGTCGTTCAATCACAGATAATATTGGAGCATCTTGTTGTGTAGAGGAGTTAGAATTCTGAATGGATGCTTGTTGTTATTTACGCAAATACTAAGAATAAGGAATGATATTGCTATCACTATTTATTTCAGTATCTGTTTGGGTCACAACACTAGACTGTTCATGTAACACCCCCAAATTGGGTCGCAGCGGAATATGGGTCCGGGGCGTGTTACTTTATGGATCAACAACACAAGAG